>CABHPQ010174667.1:0-39942 GCA_902168405.1 Peromyscus aztecus
TTGTAAACTAGAACATACCTACTAACATTGATAAATGGGGACAAACCAAAAAGCAAGGGGTCAAAATTTTAAGGAATTTCACGTTTACAGTTAGGGAACTTATTAATTAGGCCAGCATTTGTCACAGGATGAGTTTTTCCTTGAACCTCAAGCACTGGAAGATGCTTAGAGAAGAAAAAAATCATAGCTGGCATGACTGACTAAGCCTGGTCTATTGTCTATGAATGCGCTTAAGAAATACTGTAGGACAGATAACCATCTATTTGTGTCAATCCCAACTTGTCAAATACATATAAGTGTACAGCAAACCCTTTAAAATAACATTTATGAGACCTATTTTGCAACCGCTACTATAGGCAATGGGAAAACAGTCATGGAAACCCTTTATGCAGATGGTGGTAAAAAGATCCTTGGCTTTGCCAGCAGTGTGGATTGAAGCTGAAAGGTAAGTCCAGGAGGAGGCCTAGGGTTTTCATTTTTACACTGGAATTGAAAGGAATGGGTTCATGGATGCTCCTGTGTTAGCATGCTCTGATAGTTAGTTAAAGTGCACTTAATAACAATCTAGAAACAAAGAAAAGGATAAAAAATGGCTTTTGGTCCTTCATGTATAGCTAAGTCCTGCTTTTCAATTCTCACCCTCTATCTAGAGTTCCCCCATGAGACCCAGTAACCATGAACTTGCTGTTTGACCTTTCCAAGTGCTTGGTCATTAAGTCCTTAAAAGTAACTTTTACAATGAGTTATTTTACTAATGACATAGATATTGTAAATTCATAATTGAGGGACACACATAACTTGATAAATTTACGGTAACATTTCCTCCAAAATCAATATATAATTACAATATTAGTGTTCAGATAATTTCCATACTGAATATGATTACAGTTCTTACACTTTGCATCCCTTAAAGTATTAAACAGCATTTGATCACAATGGAAAATATCATTCTTACTCCCAGACAAAATTTTAATGTTTTATTAAATTAGTGAGTACTTAAATCAGAGATATATCTTGTGGACATATACATTCAATTGTGCCAGATGGCTAATATTATTGGACATTAGTTTAAAAGCCATTCAGTGGGTCTCTTTCATTTCAGGCAGCATTTTTTAAAAAATAATTTATAAAACTAATGTTATCTTCCAGATCCCCATCCAGAATAAAACATATTGGTTATAAAGTCACCTTTGTCCAAGAGCATCTAACAGAATACTGGAGCTCATGCCCTTTGAAGAGGCAGTTCTCATGTCAATATTGACTGTAGAAACCTAAGGAGGGTCTCTACTGGGTGTCACTTGCTTGCATTAAAGGCTTTGTTATGGCAAGCAAGCTGGCTGGGAGCTAGTAAGGCCAGGTTTATTGGCTGTAAAAGTATCCATCCCAAAGGAAGACTTAACTGCACTCGAGTCCTTAATGGATCACCTGTTGGTTACACTGCCAATTTAGTCTCATTTTGTGAACTCTAAGAGAGTGCTAAACTACTGGAGCTGATAACAACAAACTAGGCAACCACAACCTTTCCTCTCTGAAATGAAAAAAAAAAAAAAGCCCCATTTGCAAATAGGTTGCTGAATACCTTTTAGTAGGCAGATATCTCCACTAATTGTGAATTAGCAGATGGATCAGTATCTAAATGCAGGAATTAATGTGCATTTGGTTTGTTTGTCTTTAAAAAACAATTTTAATATTCTGGGACACAAAGAATTCCATACTCCTTTAATTCAGTGGGTTGAGATGTGACACTATAGATGCCTTTCCTATAAAAATTTTGAACTAACGTTTCTGTCACCTTGGCTTGTTCTTTCTTGGATCTCACAAGATGTCTTCTCAACACTCCTGCCTCTCCCACGGACCTTAGTTTCACTGTCAAGTCCTCTTGGAAACTCAACGATGAAAAAAGCTTTCACACCACATGTGTGCACATGCTCCAGCAATGTCCTGTGTACCTTCTCGGGTGAGCTCACATATGTAGCATCACTTAGAAGATCTCCCCACATGCTCTGCATGGCTGTCTTGTCGCTCCTCCTCCTGTATTCCTGCAGGGCTTTTCTCCACTGCATATGCAAGGGACTGCAGACACTTCAGAAAGCAAAACTTCTTATTTCGACTCGCTAATGCTCACAATTGCAGGATTCTTCAAATCAATTCTGAGGTGACGGCAGATAGTCTGACATCGTCTGGGGTTACTGTTCTGCCCCCCCCCCCCCCGGTTTTCTTGCCATGACATAAAGAAGGTCCTTGGACTGTGGCATTAGAAATGATACTTTGAAGTCCACTTATACTCACTTACAGGAATCAGTTGTGGGGCTTTGGATTCCCTTAGCTTCAGAGTCCTATCTACCCAAAAGAGATTGTCCACAGCCTCTCTCCTGATGGCTCAGGAAACTTCATGGAAGAGGGAGTAGTAAATGTTAGGAGCCAAATGGTAAAGAGGACTGCTGGGAAACAGTGTGTCTTCTGGACACAGCAAGGCCCAAGGCAGCTGCAATGGTCTGCACAGGCCTGCGCTAGACCAAGGAATTGATATTCAAGACAGGCAGGGAGAGTCACTCAGGGAGCCCACCCTTAACTAAGGAGTCACCGACCACGGATGACTGCTAGGGAAAGGAGAATCAGTTTTCTTCAGGTGTTGTCCCTGGTACACTACCCATGTTCCAGTGAGTAGTCCTACATTCATATGTTTATTAGCAGCACAAACCAGACTCAGTGGGAGATTATAGCAAAGAAAACAGGGACAGGAAGATAGGAGGGGGACAAGATGGTGGCTGAGGTCTAGGAGGAATTAGAGGGAGAAAGTCAGAATGGATATATTCAAAACTCACTGTATTCATGTATAAAATTCTCAAAAAATAAATAAAAATACATAAAAATGGTGATTGTGTAGACAATATAGTTAGAAAAAATATCACATGGCAAGGCACATCTAGAAAAAGAACAAAACAGGAACAACACAAAATGCTCGTGATCTTACAAATAAAGCAAAGTAGTGGTGGATGAATGAAGACCTCTTTCATTTAAATGAGAGGAAAAATGATCCTCTTCTTGCCACCTTGATTTTGGATTGGATTGTACTATATGGATTTATGGATTTTCAGGCAATCTGTTTTAACCAGCTGTATTACTGTCCTGTGGTATCCATAACAAAGTACCATAAACTTACCATGTTAAAACAACTAGTTCTTTTCCTAGTGTTTAGTAGGTCAGGAATTTAAAATCAAGGACTTAAGGCCAAGCTCCTTCTCCGGGTCCTAGTATGGAATTCTCACCTTCATTTTCTAGATGCTACAGGCTCTAGAAGGTCTTTGGCTTGTGACTGGATCACTTTTACCCATAACTTTCTGTCTTCCTATGATATTCTCTCTGTCTCCATCTCTGTCTTCCTGCCTCCCTGTCGCTGTCTGTCTCTGTTTTTCTGTCTGTGTGTCTATCTGTCTGTATGTCTCTCATCTCTCCCTCAACAGCTTGTACTCATTGGACTTCTATAAGGACTCTTGTCATTGGATTCAAGTCCTTCATGGCTAACCCAGGATGGTAATAAGTCAAAATCCTTAATTATATTTGTGAGCCCCAGTTTCCAGAGGAGGTCACATTTCTGGGATCTAAAATTCATGGGATCATGAACCCATGAATGTGAATTTGATAGAAACCAAAGGGGACTTTCTATCTTGACCACACTCTCTCCTACTGAGTTTTACTGTGTTCAAATAAATCCACAAAACAGAAGCCTCAGTGGGGGAAGGGACAGTAATAGACACGTGTAAACACAGGTAAATTTCTTATTTAATTTACCAAACAATAAGGCACAACTTTTTAAAAGATGATTTGAATATTGTGACTAAATTATTTGACATTTCTAATGTTTTCAAAAGGAAGTTACATTATCATAAATTATTAAAGGAAATAAGCATGAATAATTTAAGGCAGGTTTCCACAGTTAAGTTTACAGAGTTAAAGGTCAATAGATAGCAGAAACCACAGTGTGCAGGTGCTTTCTGGAGGGTCAGAGTTCTCTCACAAGTGGTCTGTAGTGTGGTGGTGGTGGTGGTGATGATTGCTAGTACAAGTGGCTATAATGATGCTGAAGCAACTCTGACAAGCTGATGTAAAAGTAAGTGTTATTTAGTTTCTTATTCAGTTTGAAAGCAAAATAAAATCATGTTCAGATAAGTATAATCTGGGAGCTTATTTCTATGTTTGGAGGTTTGTTACATGATTTGTGATTTTCATTGTTGCTGTTTTGTGTCTTGTTTTTTTGAGACAGAGAAGCCTTGTCCCCATGATCCTACTTACTCATCCATTTGAGTCTAGGAATTGTAAGGATGTCTCAGAATGCCAAGCCTACCATTGTATTTTCATATGAATCAAATCTACCATGTTTCATCTATCATCATAATTGTTCTCATTCTAGCAAGCATCATCTTGAAGTGTTTACTGCATACAGGTCGGCAATTCATAGCATTTACTAGTCTATGAGGAAGCACTGGGCTAGACACTTTATATGATGCCCTGGCTTATGATGTGCTGACCTGCTAACGGCTCTATGTCATGGAGGTGCAAAGGCGAACAGTATACTATATATTGTGAATTTTAGGCTTTCCCGGATCTAATAATATGTGCTAGACACTCTCCCTTGATGCTGAACACAGGCAGCTAACCATAGTCCTGAGACCCTTGAGTTTCTCTAAGGGTCTCAAGTAGAATGACAGACATTCTTCTGTACTATGCCATGTTGCTGAAGTTGGATGCTCAGCAGGTTAGGTGCATTTAATGTAGTTTTGACTTATGACTTCTTCAATTTTGCATCATACTATTAGAGTATAACTCAATGTAACTCAAGCCACAATTTAATAAAGCTTTATTGAGAGAACATGAATGATAGGAAAACTGGAAAATGGCATACATTAGGTCAGCTCATAACCTTCTATTTTTGAGTGTGAAAGAACAGAGACTATGTTAGTATCTAAGCACTGATTATAATATTGTTTTGTCTAGAAATCAAACTGGAAAAAAATGAATTCCATCCCACCTGAGCCTTCTTAATGATACATGGTACAAGGTGGATCTGTGAGAAACTGCCTGAAGAACACTTCATTCATTCAGTGAATTTTGGAAACTTCTTAAGTGATCAGTACTGTGTTCTCAATTCAAGTTCTGCTAAGAACCATAAGTGTTCATCTCTATGTATAATCATTAAATACCATAAAAAAGAATAAGAGCAGAATTCCCGGCACAGCACTCCATGTCTTTAACTTCAGCACGGAGACAGACAGACACAGTAAGATTGCCTTTTCAAGCTCTGACAAAATTACACAGAAAACACTTCTCAAAACAAAATCTCCTCCCCAAACCGCACCCCCCAAAAAAAAACCACTTGAAGATTAGCATATCGCATGGAAGGCACTATAGCTGTTTATGTTTTCTTTTCCATGTGACTTAGCTCACTGCATACATCTGGGTTTAACTGAGGGATCAAGTGCTGGGAAAAACATTCTCCTGATTGCATTTTTAGAGAAAAAATGTTTTATAACAATAAATCCCAGATGATTTTATAAACTATACATATCTCCCTCAACCTCAAGATTTTTTTTACTAACTTCCTTAATCTGTGGCTATCTTTATATTTAAAGGTTTTGATGCTCTCAGTACTGAAATCATATCTGCAATGTATTCCATGTTCGTTCTTTCCTATTAAAAATGGAATCTGAGATCAAGATCCTAATCCATGCCAAGCGTTTTTGAACAGCCCAATACGGTTTGACTGGAGAAAGCAACCACTGGAACTTAGTAGAGATACCATCGAAGAATGACTGGCAAAGTATAGATCTTCTCAAGGGCACATTTTATCCAAGAGTCAAAAATGCCTACTTCAGTGTGTTGGCAGGGAACCATGCCATTTAGATAATGTAGAATGCCCTTAATTTAAAATGAAGAGACTTCCTGATAAACCAGTGGGAATGTGAGAATATATGAAATAAGAATGCTTAGGAAGGGGCTTTCTACTTTTCTTTTGACTTCATTTGGAATATTTAGTATTACCTAACCAATTGAAAAGAAAAACCCCTGGAAAGTGACTGAGTGCAGTAAACAGTAGTTCATGAAAGCATAGTTCTTAGAAATGTTTGTAATAATGGCACAGTGACAATGTCCGTGGGCAGTCCCCTTATTTATCTCTATCACATCCAGCCTTTCCCTGAGAATTCATCCTCCCCTGTGACCTTTGCCTAACCCACGCTTTCTTCACCAGGGAGAAGCTTTGAGTTCTAACAATGGACCCTTGATGACAAACATTTGCATCTGTGCCCTCTGTAAATTAAAAAAGAAAACTAAAAGATACCAAGGAGTCTCACAAATTTCTTTACATCCGCAGCTAGGCTTATGTGCCTTCTAAAGGCGTGATCCTAAAAATTAAAAATATAATACAATAATACCATTAATTCTCATAGAGTTTGGGAGTTGTTCCCTTACCTAATTACATCAACACTATTTTCATGGAGAATGAGTTTAAAAAGATATATCTCAAAATAACTGTCATGTGTGAGTGTTTATTTAAACAATATTCACTTCTAATTGCTTAGCATCAAGCAATGTTTGCTCTGCATCTGATGGGACACTGGCAGCACTGCAGACAGAGGCGGAGACCCAGAAGGTGGGACGGAAATGGCTGGCATCCCCTTCAGCGTCTCCTGCTCCTGTCTCCTCTATCTCTAGCATTTTGGAAAATAACATTTCAGTGTTGGCTACTGGGTTCATCTGTAGTGGGTAGCTGTTCCAGCTACTTCTCTGCAGATGGAAACACCTCTTTTGTGTATGTATTTGTGTTCCAATGTGCATGACTGTGCATGTGCTAATGCACTTCTGGAGGCCAAAGGTCAGTTTCAGGTGTTGTTCCTTAGAAGATGCCCAGCTTGTTTACTGAACCAGAGTCCCTCACTGGGCTCTGAGGCTCACAGATCAGCCTAGAATTTGTCTGGCTCTGATTCCCTGATATTGAGATTATATACTACCACTAACACACCCATTGGATATATATATATATATATATATATATATATATATATATATATACACACATATACATACACATACATGAAAAAATTTCATATATATAATAGCCAATTTTAATTATATAAAAGTAAATATTAATTACATATTATATAAAGCCAATATTAATATCACTATATTATATTATTGCATATAATTATATTATAAATATTTAACATGGAAATAATAAATAGCATTGATATAATAATAAAGCAATAATATGAATATATACATATATAATATGATATTATATACTAATTCAGTGCATATTAATATATTACATATAGATATATTATATATATTAAACCAATATTAATATACATTACATTCTTTAAAAAATGATTGGAGAGATGTCTCAGCATTTAAGAGTACTGGCTGCTCTTTCAGAGGACCTGGGTTCAATTCTCAGCACCCACATGGCGGCTTATAACTGTCCAGTTCTAGGGGATCCAACACTCTCATACAGACATACATGTAGGTAAATAAATAAATATATATTAATATTATCTATAATATAAGATTTTTTTATTATACAAATAACAATAAAAACTAAACCATAAATAAGTAAAAATCAAATTAAAGTAATAATCCAATAATATTATATATGTGTATAATATTATATATGTATACATAATATTATATATGTATACATATAGACAAATTCTATCCTAATCTGTTAGCCTCAGAGCCATATATACACATATATATGGCTTATACACACACACACACACACACACACACACACACACACACACATATCCCACATATATAAAAGTGGATCTGGACTCTAGTCCTTGTACATTTGACTGATTGAGCTATCACTTTAGCCTTGAAAACATCTCTTTAAAGCATTTTTCTCTATACCACCTATGAAATTTAGCAGGACAAAGTTCAGTAGGCAATTCTATGTAGGGCAAATATGAAATAATGTTCAATTCTGTACAGTTTCCTTCCTGGCAAAATTTTCTCTAGTCCATTTTTCCTCATCTAAAAGCTGACAAGTGTTTTCTTTTCATCACTTCCAAGAACAAGGCTATGAGGCAAGTTCGCGTGTGCTGTGGCAACTGTAATTGTTGCACGTGGGTCATTATTTAGAAGCAGATCTGTTTTAGGAGGCAGCTGAATCTAATCAGATTGAGAATAATTATAATGAGGCTCAGAACTCCGTCTAAGAAACCGTTTTTAGTGGATCTTCGAACTTGTCAGATTCATTTTCAAAAGAAGAATCTAGTATGGAGTAATAGTCACATTCCTGTGAAAATTCAATTGTCAGTTTATAAAGTTTTCTTCTACCAAAAGCACCAAATTGAGGATATGTGGGATTCCAGTTCAAAGCAGTTGCAGTTATGACTCATGGCTGCTGGAACTTCTTGATATATGTACCTAACTGCTCTATGGACTTGATCAGGAAAAACTATCGCAAACATTAGGAAATATTCATGGCCTAGTTTTCTATTACATTCTCTCAGTTTTTGAGCTCCTTGAAGACAGCTATTTTGTCTAACATGTTCATGAAATGCAATATTTTCTAAGCAAACACTTGCTAATGCTTAGATAAATAAAATATTCCAACCTAGTGCATTCCTCTATTTCAGTGATTTTCAACCCTGACTGTACAATTGAATCACTGTATTAGCACTGAAGATGGGAATAGCATCTATAGATTTCACAGAGATTTTGAAACTGCATTGATTAGCAGGGTGCTGTGGGATGTCTTTCTGTATGCTGTGAATATGTGTTGCTCCCATTGGCTATAAATTAAGCTGTTTTGGCCTATGGCAAGGCAGCTTAGAGGCAGGAAGAAAATCCAAGACAGAAAGAGGAGAAGAAAGGCAGAGGCACAAGAGACACCAGCCTGCTGCCCAAGGAGCAACATGCCAACAGACTGGTGATGCCATCGCCACGTGTGGGAACTTACAGATCAATAGAAATGGATTAAGTTGTAAGAACTAGCTAGCAAGAAGCCTGCCATAGGTCATGTAATTGGTAATTAATATTAAGCCTCTGAATGATTATTTTATAATCAGCTGAGTGACAGCAGGTCCAGGAGGGACTGGGGCTGGACGGGACCTGAGAAACCTTCCAGCTACAGCAGGGTATTATTTGGGGTGTTGCTTCTGCTTTTATTACAAATCTCTTTTTTGGTTTGGTTTCATTCATTATCCTAGGGTCTCTTCAGGAAATATTCCTAAAAGATATCAAGGCAAAGATACCAAGAGTTGTAAGTAAACAAACAATTGCTAGTTGGTGATGTACTCCTGATAGAAACACATCAAGTGGATATTCCAACTTAAAAAATAAATTTTAAATGAAGACATATTTGATTCCATTCTTCCTTCTCTTTACCCAACCTCTACCCCAGGCAGTATTTGCTTTCAATGATAACAAATGAGTCAGAACGTCCAGCTGTGAGGAATAATGTCAAATGCCACAGGTCATTCTGGTTACTTAAGTATTTATGAATGACTGAGGACTTGAGAAGAAGTAAAGAAACAGAACATACATTAAATCAGAACAGGCAAGCACAAGCCTGGGGCCCCAGAGCAGAAGCAGAGTTGGATGGATGACTTCTGTTCACAAATGGTAATGTCAGGCCAATAAGAACAATATAGAAGGATGTCAGTATGAACAGCTTGGGGACTGGGAATATCCCAAATCATTTATTAGGGTAGAAAGAAGTCCAAGCTTAGTAACTTAACATGGCTACTGTTGCTGACATATAAGTAGCCCAGACATAATACAGAGAGTACCATATTTTCTCCCCTAGGAAAGGCTTTCTTTATAGAATACTCTCTTTGATGGGCAATGTGACAGGAGTCTATGCCATTGCCAATGCTATGCCATTGAATCCATAGTAATGATTGTTAACCCCCATCCCATAAATCCTTAATCAGAATAGTCTTATGTCACTCAAAATGTGTTCAGTATAAAGCACAGTTGCGTGCAGTTCCCCTAAGACACAACATTTACCACTAACCTATTACATCCTCAGGGCTTGAGAGAAATTTTAAACCATAGCCTCCCTGGAGCTTTGCAGCAAGACCTAGCTAGGACCCAGGTCCTAGGATGATCCTGATTTGGCTAGGTTACACTATCCTTATTTCTTCTATTTCCTTCACTTTCAAATGGTGCTGCTGAAAAATAAGAGCACAAATAAAAATGCAAATAAGAATAAGAATTAAATAAGAGGATGAGAAGGAAAAGGCAAGGTGGACACGGAGGATGAGGATGAGGAGCTCACCTAACACATGACCAATTCTGCCTGTTTTAGCTCATATCACATTTCTCCACTGCCATTTCACATGGACCTGTGTGTTTGCTGTATTACAGGTGAGTGTGTGTCTCACATAAGGTATAGATTCTACCAGCTAGTTTGCTGAAGAATGTCAAACAAACCACTTATTGAAGACGTGAAGCCCTGTGTTCCCTCCACAGAAGCCTAACCCTTGCTCTGGAAGGAGGAGAATCTCTCATTTCCACTCATCTTGAGTAGGTCATGGCTGTCACAGAACCCAACAGCCTGCTAATGCTTCCTTCTAAAAGAATAAACAGCAACAGCACCTGTCAGTGTACTTCTAAGGAGCTCAATGTAAATGAACATGGTCCCCTAGAAGCCTGTCTTGCAGAGTTCAAAAGAATCATGAGAGCATGGCTGGATTTACATTCCCCTTCACCATCCCTCACTTGGAGTCCAGATCCACAGACAGAGCTAAGACAGAAGAGGTTCCCAGAGGTGAATCCAAAAATGTAAATTGTATGCAAAGACTACAAAATGTGAACAGATTGAACAAACAGATTGGCTCTCAAGGACAAAGCTTGCATTATATATCCTTCCAGAATCATAGGATCATAGTTTTATAAACCTAAGCAAACTAAACTTAACTTTCTGCAACTGTATCCTTTTTGTTTTTTCATTAAAGTCTTCCTTTATTCACAGGGACCAGTAAACAACTTAGCCCTCTATTCACAACCACTCCGTAAAAACTAGAGTAGATATATGAATCCATAAACCTACAGACATTCTCTGAAAAGTTAAATGTCTAACATACCTAATCCAACAGGTCAGTAAGATGGAAGCATGCCTGTGGAAGAAAGGCCAGGGCTGAAAAATAACTTTGACAGTCTGGTAAATTGCCTTATAAGTAATTGAAAAGCTCTATTTTACTCTCCAAATTGTCTTGGAAATGAGAATTTTTAACTCAGTGCTTTGGAAATGTTTAATATTCCCCTACAAGACTTTATATAGCAATGCAAAAATATATGTAATATATCCAAAAGAGAAAATAATTACTTTTTCCACTTTCTTGTTCTTCTAATACACAAGTAATGCCATGCTGACTTTAGGGGCAACAGAGAACTGTTTAAGGTATCTAACACACAATTAGTAGGTACTCTCTGGCCCTAGCTACACTCTTGTTCCCTCAGCATTACTCTACACTGATGTGCAAAGGTGAAATGTTCTATTTGACTATACTGTGACCCCAAAGCCATTCTCATAGAACAAGGCCATCATTCGACATTTGGAAGGTTCTTAGCCATTAAAAAATAACTCATTAACAAAATAGATTGTATAAAGATGAGCCAATTTACACAAGCAAGTGCCCTCTTTCATATACAAATGAAGTCTTACAAAACTAACACGTCATTTTCAGATTTGAGTGGATGTTAGCAGAAAAACTGACTTTACTGGTCTTTCTAGAGCATCATTTCACCCTACCATACTCCCTAATCTAGTTGATTTGGTAGTGCACACATAGATTTTTAAAGTAGGCTTCACATTCTTCCCCCTGTGCATAATTTTCTTGATCTAGAATTTTCACAACCATGGTTGTAAAATATGTTTAAACACAGACCATTTTGGTATGCTTGGAACTGGGATCCATCATTCACTGACATTCCACCAAGAGGTTCTATTTAAACCTTTACACCCCTTGCCTTATCAGAGGAGCAGTTTGGCATTTGGTATTTGGAGACAGCTATAAAGCAGCACCATCTGGACCACTCTGTTTCAAGAGGGACATCAATTTTTATCCTTCCTGGATCCTGCAGGAATACTCTGCTCAAACTCAGCAACGGCAGACTCAGTTATAATTCAGTCATCTTTCTGTGGCCGAGAGTGTTTGTGGCAGAAGGAAGTGCTTGTGTTCATATATTTGGGTAAAAAAGAAAACTATTGTCAGATTTCAACCTCTGAGGCATGAGACTCCTAACTTACATTGTCTGATATAATGCCTACCTTTGGTGGTATCTTAAGTTCTGTACTGGTAGTTTGCATTTAAAGACTTTATCTCCAGACTCATTTGGACACTAAAAGCATTCCTGCTCCCCTATGGATTATACTGGGGGGAGAAAAATATAGTTACCAAACCTAACACATCTGCTCGATGTAGAGATTAGAGACATTTCAAAATATAAACTACAGGTTTTCTGTCTTTTTTTTTAAAAAAAGTAATTGCTAAAATCTAATCACCTGGTAGATGAGAACACCAGACAATGCTGAGGAGAGAAAATGATACATCTCAGCAAAGGGAAAAGACAATTCAACATGAGAAGGAGGCATACAACTGGAAATAATGATCCACGGAGTGATAACAATGGGCCCTTATCTTCTTCGAATGTATCAAATGAATAAAGGGGATGCAAGTGCGCTGGAAAGGAGACTTCTGCACTGGGGCCACACGCCTTTCTACCCTGCTGTGCTGATATTTTATCTGTACACCCCAATAAAGCTTATCTGGAGATCAGAGGAAAAAGCCAGCCACTACAAAAAACACAGAAATCAGGCAATGGTAGCACACGCCTTTAATTCTAGCATTTGGGAGGCAAAGATTCATCCGGATCTCTTTGAGTTCAAGGCCACACTGGGAACAGAGACAGGTGTGGTGGCACATACCTTCATTCCCAGCACTAGTTAACCATAGGCTGTACAGACAGACAGGAAGTGATAGAGCTGCACAGAAAGAGGAAGTGATGTAGCTGGACAGAGAGAGGAAGTGAGATGGCAGGGCACAGAAAGGATATAGGCATGAGTATACAGGAAGTAGCCTTTTTTGGCTGAGGATTTCTTAGTGGTAAGAACGTGGCTGGCTTCTTTCTGCTTCTCTGACCTCTCAGAGAAGCAATTTCACCCCAATATCTGGCTCCAGATTTTTTTTATTATTATTAATAAGACCGTTTAAGATTCATCTTACACTGTGCAGGTTGATAAACACTGGAATCACAACACACATATCCTTAATGGTAGAGTAAAAAACAAATGAACATGTGATTTCTTTAGATTTATAAGATTTCCTCCAGAAATCTAAATGGAGCTTCATTCAATCTAGGATTCCATAGACACACAACAGACCAATTCACACATGATATGGGTAAACAAAAGGACTTTCAGGGAAAACTGTGGAACGCAAGGGAGAAAAATTTAGATATGTAAACAACCGACCTCTTCCATCATATACTCACAATTACTTAAAGTGTCTGTTTCGCTCTCTTAAAGACACTGTTTTAAATCCAAATGCATCAGAGGAACGGGCATAATTAGTAACTACCAGTATGTTTTCCCAAATCAGCAATCCAGTGTCTCCTTTAAGTATGTGAATATTATGAGTGGCATATAAAGCAACAGAATGCTATACTTTTAAAAGTAGGTTATTTCAAACCAAATTCAAGTAACTTAACTGTTCCAAGAAAAATCACTTCATTTGGCAGATGTATTTTTATACCAATAGTCAAAATGTCCTAGCATACACACATAAAATGGATATTCAGGACCTTGTTAAATACATCCTAGATCAAAACTGTTCGTACTGCTAGACATTATTTATTGAAACCTTGATAATATGGTAGCTATGTCAGTAAGGATTTCAATGTGGACAAGAGGAAAAACAAGAGTGGTGTTAAGCCAGGATATACCTATAAAAATGGGTAGAGATGATAAAGGGCCTGCCCTTCCTAAAGCTGTATACAAGAGGGATGGAGGGAATTACACACATAAGCCATGATTTTACTTCTAGTGGAGAGAAATGGAATTCCCTCAGGAGTATGAATAAGAATAAGCATCACTTGAAACCTAATCTGCTGGCTGAATTGAGTGGCAGGCTCCCATCCTGTTATGTGAATTCATCAATGCATGTGTCCTCATGAGCACAAGATAGCTGAGGCAAAGTTGGAGGAGTGGAAGAAGATAGAAGGTCAGTTTGTTTACATCCCAGCCCTTTTGAGTCTGCATCAGGAGGATCACATCAATGGGTTCAAGGCTGCCCAGGGGCTCATAGTGAGATTTTGATATGCCTGAGCTACATATTTGTATGCATCATCAAAAGAAATAACAAACAAACATAAACATCATCAAGAACGAGTCACCACTGATGAACTCTGGTGGAAGAACCCAAGACCTGACAATCCAGGAAAATATTTCCATAACATCGTTAAATTAGACAAACAGGAAGACCCAAGATGTCATTTGGTTGATGGTAGACAGTTATGCAAAGCAGTCGACTCTAACTGATTTCAAATGACAGATCTCTTAGAATTTCTAGGGGTTTTCCTTTATAGGAAACTAGAGTTTTCTCAGCGATTGTGATGGTTACCTTGGTTTTCCTCCATTAAGAGGGAATTTATCCTTCAGCCAATGTAGTTCAGCTGTTGTTGAAGAGAGGCATCTCCTGGGAGCATTTAGGGATCCCCATGAGGAGGATTCATTCCTTAGGATTCCTGTTTGATTGGCTTAGAGTAGGGTATTGCCATCTACCTGTGTTTCTTAATGGCTCCCTGGGTGCAGTCAGACTTGAGAGTCATTGATTTCATACTTGGTTTGCAGTTTATGAAGAAGTTTGTGTGGGGGCAGAGCAAGGAAATCACCCACAGTGGGAAGCGAGCTGGGTCTCTCCTCATCATCAGAGGCTGCCTGCCTGAGAAGGGTCCTTTGGGGGAGGAGTGGGTATTGGAGGTTGCAGGGATTATGTTAAAAATTTTTTATTCAAGATCTGAGAGTATTGCCTGCCCCTTCCTGGTGACTGCACCTACCCCTATAGGTACCCAGATATCTGCAAGCAGGATTTATACCTCATGAAGAAAATAAGTTTGCAGCAAAGAATAATAATGATATTTTAGTCCCTGGTGTCCCTAAGCTGACCCACACACTGACTTTTCTGAAGCTTAGCTGTTCCTGGAGATATATGTGCTTCGTTACTTTTCATTAACATATCTTTTTTTTTTGACTAAAAGGAAAATAAAGAGAAAGATTCTCCACAAAGCAAAATGTTCAGAAGCTGCAAATCATGTCTACCTAAAATAACTAAATGAAATATGAATGAAAAGATACATCAACTTTATATTTTTATACCAATTGATAAAAAAGCCAACAATTTATTTTCTTCATTTAAATAATTATTCTCTGAATATAGTAGGGTGATATATTACCAAATAAAAATGTGCAATGTTGACAAGAAAGTGGTGGTGGGTGGGTGGCCTTTCTTGCATTTCCACACTTATATTTATGTACAGAAAATGAACAAAGGTCTAAAATTTGCAGACCTTTTGCTTTTGCACTTAACCCTGCTTTATGAGTGCACACATTTCAAGGAAATCTTAAAGCAAGAACATCTGTTAACCTACACGGACCAGTGCTGACAGCACATCCTTAGAATACACAGAAGCAGGTCCTCAAAGGTGGGGTTGTAAAGGGACGGATGACGATCTAGGAACAGACTGTGACCCAGCAAGGTGTGCTTGCACAACTCTTCCACAGCCCAGCACAGGGGCCGAACTGAAGGCACTCAGGATGCTTCATTCCCCAGCTGATGCGTGAATTAGGAGTGGACAACACAAAAGCAAGGCATGCCGCTTTGAGGGTGTCGTCAGTTGTGGCTGACAGGCGTAGATCCACAATGCCTGTTTCTAAGCATTAAGGGTAGAATTTTCTGTTTATGAAGCCTTGTCATAGGAATCATAACAATGACCAGTATGGTATGATTACTCTAAGGGTGCAGTAGCGGCAAGCTTATCTTGGTGGTAACCATCAGCTCTCTAGTTGGACTTAAGGCTCACTCAATAAGAGGAAAATCATGCCTGCTACTGAAAATCTAGCCAACTACAAAGGGCTACTGAAATCATGCATCTTATACTGTCTGCAAACAGTAATCTCATTGATCTATGGGTGGCTGAGCTATTTCTGGTAAAATATTTCTGGTGTATGAATGTATGTATGTATATATATATATACACATACACATGCATACACACACACACACATATGTATATATGTTGGTAATTTCATCTACATTTGGGAGTCCTCAAGAAAGAAAGACAAGAAAGAAATGTAAGACTTAACAGAAGCTAAATTGGTGTAAGAATCTGAAAACTGTCACCAACAGCAGGAACTCAGAGTCTCATATTCTTCAGTGGACTTTTCATGACTTCTGAAAGGCATCTGCAGCTCATGAATACCCATCCAAATGAAAATACACAACGACTTGTGTTTCACTTACTGTTTCTCAAAATGATCTCCAGTGCCTTTAAATACCAGTTCTCACTTAAAAAAATAATCATAAGGAAAATGGCCTGGAAAAACAACTTATGAAACCTCTTCTATTGAACTATGTGGAGTTGCTGGTTTGAAACCTAAAACAGTTACATGTAGTTCAAAATGATACTAATTGGTTATGTAGAAGGATTTCTAAAATCCATCTCTCATCTGTTGACACTGTCATCTACTTTTAGGAGAATCTCTAAAAAATTAAAAGAAAACAAAAATATTAAATACCAACTACAAAATCACTTTTAGAATTCATTTTTTCCATGAACTCAATTAAGACTTATTGAAGTGTACTTTTCAACAATGAATATATTTGAGAGCTTTAATAGATCTTGTGTTGAGGACAAAAGATTTCAGATGAATGACATCACTATACTATCTTGAAGTTAGTCTTCAGAGCTAGGATCCTGTATATTTTAAGTATAATCATTATCTATTGAAGTGTATCTCAGTATATTGCACTGTATATTTGTTTAATGAGCATCAGGGGGTGAGGCATATGTCAAATATGTCAAATTCCATGACATGAATCAACATGAAGCATCATGGAAAGATGTCAATGCACTGATCTTATTTGCCATACTCTTTTCATATTAAAAATAGTTTCATCAGTCTGTGTCATACAGTCTCTGTAGTTCACAAGTGTCCTGTTAGGCCATCAGCCAGGAAATCATTCAGTATTTGTGATTTGGGACAAAGATAATAAAGTAGTAGCTGAAGGACCTCAATGATGCTCACCACTCATTCCCTCTCCAGGATGCATTGCTAAAGTAATAAGCTCTGTAAAGAAAAGCATTCTCTATTGTCTAGATAAACATATATAGTGACAACCTCACTTCATTCTTTTGCATTGCCAACTTTAACACTCAAAAAATGGATTTTTCTGTTCAGTAATTTTATTTCAACAACATATATGAAAAGCCTTATTTCTCTATTATGCAAGACCTGCTTATGTTCTCCATGTCCTCTCTGAGCTGACAGGGTCACAGATGGTTTAAAATGATGCTTGGTTTGCTTCATTTTCTGTCTCTTGCATCTTTCTGAGATTTCAAGACAAGAACAGAATCCAGCTTCCAGAGGTTCTGAGCAGTCTAGGGATGGTCCCAAGACAATGAGAAGAGGCCTGGCCTCAGAGATCAGTGAAAGCCCCATATTTTCAACAGAAGCAAAAAAGGGAAGCAAAAATGCAGACCAGGGCAGCTCATACGTCTCAGCCAAAGAGGTCCCAACATGGCTGAAGCATTTGCGGGAAGTAGCCCTTACCACAGTGGATATTCACACTAGCAACTCTCCTCTTTAGGCAGAAAGGTATCTATTTGCTTTTTTATCCCTGGATATAAATGATGGCACTAGAGAGGGGAAATCTAATGAAAACCACTAGGAAGCAGGCTTTTCATGCAGTAGGGAACAAATGCATCAAGATGTGGTCTTTGGGGAATTTGTTACAGACAGGCTATAGATCCTGGATGCAGAAACTACAGCAAGAAAGATGAAGAAAAGCAATGAGTTGCCTGGAACAGTGGTTAAGCTGAAGGCAGAGTAAGCAAAAAGCTGGTGAATGAAGGAAGCGAACTCAAGACACCCTGATGGAGGAATCACAGACTGAAAGTAGTTGAGTTATCAAGATGTGAAAACACATGAGCCCCCAGACCTCAGACCACAAGGAAGGAATCCTCCTGTTCAGCACAGGCCTCAGCATTCAGACTGTCCCCAAACTCTCATATTCCCCAACCACCATCTTCCCTACATAAATCTCACCTCCTCCCCTGAACTCCCGTAGTCCCCCTACTTTAAATAACTCAGAAAATTCACCTCTTTCTGCCATGTACCACAGACATTTCTACATACATCTTATACTGTCTGCAAACAGTAATCTCATTGATCTATGGGTGGCTGAGCTATTTCTGGTAAATAGTTTAATTAATATTTATATGCTTATACATACATATGTATATGTAATAAATATGGAAGAAACATCCATTTTAGTAAAAAATGCTCTTGCACAACATAAGAACTTTTTAACCTTGAAATATGAAAGCACACAGGACACAGAAAACACAAATTTGCATATGCTTAGACACTTAATTAACCCAGTTTTAAGCTCCCACACATGATATTTAAAGTTTGTTTAGCCTATTAACTTTAGATGGATAGTCTAAAAAATTCAAAGACCATATCTTGATAAACCCATTAATGTCATGGAGAGTCTATGAGTCCATGGATCTCTAGGGTAATTGAATGCTTTTTAATGGGAATGCCACATGCACTTTTGTTGACATGACATTAGCATTAGCCCTGTGGATTTTTTTTTTAATCATAAATGCCATTACAATGTCAAGGCGTGTTCCTACTGTGATTTTCAGTAACATGTTTCATTGTGGTTTTTTTTCCCCCTATGAGATATAGTAAGTAGTCACATCAACACTTAAAAGACTACCTAATTAAAATAAGGGTTTTAGTATGATCGTCTAATAAGCAAGACTGCAGAGACACATATGGACAATATAGCCTTATAATCAGTTCTTGCCTACATTTCTTTTTAAAAGATATTTATTATTTATTCACTGTGTTTATTGTGTGTGTCTGTGTGAGTGTGTCTGTGTATGCCTCTCTCTCTCTCTCTCTCTTGTGTTTGTGTGTGTGTGTGTGTGTGTGTGTGTGTGTGTGTGTGTGTATACAAGCCACAGTACCCATGTGAAGGTCAGAGGGAAACTTGTAGAAGTTGGTTTTCTCCATCTATCATGCAGGTTCTGGGAATCCAACTCAGGTTGTCAAGTCAGGCAGCAAGAGCCTTCGCCTGCTGGGCCCATCTTGAGGGCTGTCTGACTTCTTAACCTTTTCTTATGTGAGGATTTGGGTCACTATGGAAGAAATTTCTGGCAATGGATAACCAAGATAACTAGCTAAAATACCTCATTGGCTAGTTTCAATGTGAAAAAACATCATCTCTTTATAATTACTAAGGATAAAACCAAAAGATAAACTCTAAATAAAGTTTAAGGCTACTGTTTTAACAAATATTACTAAATCCAAGCAAGTGAATTCAGGTCAATACACAATGGGATTAATTATCTTTAAGAATGAACAAGCAATTTAAAAATGCTTCCCAACAATTGGTTTATTTGCTAGTAAATCTCCAGAATCTCTTAAAACTGACATATACAATGTCCCTAACTCTAATTTTCCTTAGATTCCTACCCCGTCTTACATGCCATGATTCTGTGCACATGGGAAAGGTGAAGGAACCAGAATATCTTTATTGGTGTTTTGCTTTTTCCGCTAAGTGGCCAGCATGTGTGAATTCACCTCAGTGTGAATTCAAAGAACTGTCTTGAATGGATTCTGGGGAAAGCAGTATCTCTAGGTGCCATTTTGACCAGCACTAATTTGAAATAAAACACACCCTTATTTACTTCCTAGCCATGAATTGCAAATCCAGAGACTCTCTGAAGAAAGAAATAGTGGTTGCCTTCTTTGTTGTAAACAGACACCTGTGAATGGCTTGTTGTTTTCCTCAGAAAGTGAAGAGTGAGGATAAAACAGGAGGGCATTCTCCAGCACAGCAGAGCAAGGAGGGACTTAAGTCAAGTGTCCCAAGAGCCATTCTTGCTCCAGCAGACTCTGCACAGGCATGTTAACTGAAAAATGGCCATTGTTCAGGTTCCTAAAATGTTCACCAAGTTTGCCTCCCCATTATCAAAAGAGTGGCTTCCTCTCAGTGTGTGGCTGATAGCTCTTTCCTTTTAGCTGCAAGTCCTTCTGGTACCTAGCCAACTATGTAACCTTTATTTCGGAATCCACCTACAGCACTCCCAACCAAAATCTTAAAAACTGCTTTGTATGCTTCAGTGTCTATTTAAAAGATTAAACCCACCATCAAAGCAGAGCCCGAGAAAACAGGAGACTCAGCACACTTCCCCTTTAAAGGAACTTGAAGGAAGGGCAAGAAGAATTTCAACAGGTTGATTCCACAGGCCAGACTCCAGAGTGGAGACTTTAGCTCTCCCACCCTCCTCATGGAGGAGCCTCCCCGTCAACTTTGTAATTCTTCTTCTGTCCCCACTCCTTCTGCGACCCTGTCTTGAACCTATTGGTTTTCTGTGTTGCTTTGAAATATTCTCCAGCAAAGTGCTGTGGAATTCTGCAGAATTTCCACTGAGTGTTTAATCAGAGAGGTCACAGAATATGGCTGCTGGGGCTAAGTTCCACCAAACCAGTTCATTGCAGGTGGGTGGTGGTGGTGGTGGTGGTGGTTGTGGTGGTGGTATTGGAGGAGGAAGCAGGACAATGATGTCGTGCTTAAGGCTACCAATTACTTATTTACTCACTCCCGATTACAGAACAGTAATCTCTGTTGACAATCGGGAGAAAGGGAACTACTTTAGTATAATGCATTCCATTTCATTCCCCTGCTTTCAAAAGGAGACTTGGAAAATATCCTGTAATTCACCTGCTTACATAATTATAATCGGCTTATTTATTGAAAGAAATTGCAGCAAATATTTTCCTATTCCATTAACCTTATTTAAAGCATAAATTACTCTTTTTGCATTATGACTTTTATGTAATGTTCAGATAGATATAAGTTGTATAGGCAGGACCCCATGTTGAGTATTTTACCTCTTTCTGATGATGCTGTCACACAGATGCACTCCATTGCGATTATTTCTTTCAAAGCTAAGAGGCTTCCGTGAAACCTGTACATTAAAGCACCCAACACAGTAAATCTCACCATGGTAAGTATTGAGAATGGCCTTATTCGGTATCTAAAAACATATCTAGAAGTATACCCTCCAACTGCACAGACAGTATAAACCTCCCTTGGTAATGAAATAAGTAATCTTCAAGGAAATAAAGTGTAGATTAATTTCAGAAGACTGACAGGTTAAAAAGTGGGAGGCAGGCTTCAATGGGTAAATGAGTAGAATGATGTACTTAGAGCAAAATAACATACTCCCTATTTACAAGCTGATGGAATTACGAAGCATAAAGTGATCAATTACCACTGTGTACAAGGACACCGGATCATTAATGACTGCTTTTTTGAAGAAGGAAGCTCAGCGCGTCTATGGGACCAGGAAAACAAAAGGCTGATATATCGAGTCACATTTAGTGACAAACCCAAATGTCTGGGTGTGCAGTGTGGCCTGGACGTGAACTGAGTGTGGAGACTTGAGTCCAAACAGTAGAAGGATATGCCAGTTTGGAAAGAATGTGACCTTGTGTTAATACTCCTTGGAAAGCTGCTGAGAAAGGGGTTACTGTGTACAAGGAAACAGACATTTTTATTACCAGAGACATAAGACAGAACTCTCATCTGTAAAAGGCCCTTTTTTGTACCAGCAGAGAAAAAAAACGTTCTTGTCAACAGTGAAGGGGACTGAAAGTGAGAAAAATCACACACTTTAGTTACTTTTCACCATGGCTCCTCTTTGTTCAACCAATTAGATAGTCATTTCTGTTTTGCTAACTCTTAGGGTCTTCAGTTTACACTCAGGTTTCCCACAAAGATGTAAAAATCTGTGTACTCCACCCCCCCCCCTCGATTTAATATATCAGTTTTCAATTGAATTTTTGCTTAACTGGGACCCATTAGAAAGTTGAGGGGTCACTTACTCCAGTCCTACCTCCACTCCCAAGTACACAAAGCAATATTTAAAGCTTGGAGGCTGAGAAAAGACTTGGGTGAAGGACCTTTAATTATAAATATACTTTTATGTCAAGTGTTGGACTGGGAGACATACTTATTCGTTGGTGAATACTAAATTCAATGAAACCGTGCCACATGAATTTATACGGGCCAAATACAATAATTGCTAAAAACATGAATACAAGATTCATTCATATTTTCAT
Organism: Peromyscus aztecus; assembly: GCA_902168405.1. Taxonomy (NCBI): domain Eukaryota; kingdom Metazoa; phylum Chordata; class Mammalia; order Rodentia; family Cricetidae; genus Peromyscus; species Peromyscus aztecus. The sequence goes on from CABHPQ010174667.1 coordinate 22,430, forward strand.
GGTTAGAACAGGCTTATCTTTCAGATTCATTCTCTGACATTTTCCAGAGTTATAATGAAAGCTCATTTCATCTTTAAGTGGCTCCTGAAGATCAAGTGAAAACAGGTGTTGAGCCTCTTCTACTTGGCAAGTAAATTGTTTTCCTCGAGCTCTATCACCTTTGGAGCCTTCCAAACTCTAGCGAAGCAGAAGCCAGAATCTCTGATGAAGCACTTAAACCATGGCACAAGGCTACCAGCAGTCTTCCCTAGCAAAGGACACCCATGTCTCAATGACAGTATTCCTTAGCAAACAATGCCCTTCTGTGGAACAGTTTTCCTTCTTTGTTCAACTTAAATTGGTAAATAGCAACTGTAGAAAGGATCAGTCCCTATCACATCAGTCCAGCCCCAGAGCACACAAAAATCTAGGAGAAGGGCTGAGACGGTAGCTCAGTGTAACCCTATATGCATGCAAGCCAGAGGACCTGGCTTGAGATCTCAGAAACACGTAAAAAGACATACAACGATGTGCAAGTCTATGTAATCCTACTTCACCCCAGAGAAGACAGGAGAACTGCAATTAGCTCATGGGTCAGCTAGCCTGACATAGGCAGCAGAAAACCACAAGAGACTCCATCTCTAAAAATCTGGAAGAGAAAGACAGATACCTGAGGTTGTCCTATGCACACACATCCATGTGGACACACATACATACATCTTGGAACAGTTTATTGAAATAACCAGCAAGGAATCTTTTCTGTCACCAGTATTAAATCATTCATGTGATATGTATTATTCAATTCCTAAAATAAAATATACTTTTATATGATTTATGTCAGTTGTTTACTAAACAAGATCATAATATATTGCTCAAGTTCAAGATCTGAATAGTTTTATCTCTTATCAAATACAAAAAAAAAAAAAAAATTCCCCATTAAGGGGGAAAAGGGGATTTCCAGATTCCTCTTGACTGTCATGTCAGCAAAGACCCATTCACAAAAAGGCTGGTTTGATTTGAGTTAAAAGAACTACTTCATATGGTAGGGGGTCTGATCTAGGAGAAGACAGAAACAGCAACAGATTTTCATTTGATATTTTGTCTTGTATTCAGTTTTCTAAAAATAACTCATCTTAAGTAAAAATTACTACTTATGCTCCTTTCACAGAAAATTAAATAAGAGACATCTTAGAGGATGGTACTCTAAATTGTTGGGGAAGTATCTGTAAACATTTGACTGTAAATCAAACTCGGACTGTCTCAGTGTAGTACCCTCAACAGGATCTACACAGACTATTAATCGCGGTGCCCTAATCCCAACATTGCTCTGCTCACATTCTCAAAGGTTAGGAGGACACCTATTAGGTGGAAAACATGCCTGTCAACAAGGCATGTGTAGATGGGGATATAAGCTGGGTGAAAGAGATAACATTCCTTCTTGAAAGTGTATCTGGGGCTTGGAGCACACATGGATAGAGGAACACATGTTTAGACTGTGTAAGGTTCTGGGTTTAATACCTAGCACTACAAAAAAAAAATAGAAAACAATTTTGTAAAGTTATGTTGGTAATACTCATAGCTTTGTATTCTGCTTATTATTTTTTTGCTTTGCTTTGGTTTTGGTTTTGCTTTGATTTTGTAGTCCTGGGGATTAATCCAGGGCGTGGAGCGTGCAAGGCAAGCATGCTTTCACCGAGCTCCCCTAGCTCGCCTTCCTTTTCCCTGTGACTAGTCCCCATGCTTTATAATGCACTGACTGTAAAGGTCAGAAAAGTGGCAGGAACCATCACCCAGATGGGCTGGGCAGGACAGGGTGGGCTTAGTGGGCCATGTTCCCTTCACTGCTTTAATTATGTCTGCTCTCCACGGCTCCACTCCACTTCTCGGTGAGAAGGCTCACTTGCTGTTCTGTACCTTCGGTATCAATCATTCCTGGCGAGAGGCAATGTATGTTGTGGTTAAGAGCTACAGTAAGGAAGCTTATTTGAATTTGAGTCTCTACTTACAAGGTATATGCCTTTGGACATTTGACTTGTTTTTTTTTTTTTATCATCCATTGTGGTGGTATTGTGTTCCCCAAAATATTGTGTACCTTAATAAACTTATCTGGGGTCAGAGAACAGGACAGCCACAATATTAAACATGAGGATAGGCAGTGGTAGCATACGCCTTTAATCCTAGCATTCCAGAGATAGAAATCCCTCTGGATCTCTGTGAGTTCAAGGCCACATTGGAAACGGCCAGGCGTGGTGACACACGCCTTTAATCCCAGAAAACCAGCCTTTAATCCCAGGGAGTGGTGGTAGAGAGTAGAAAGGTATATAAGGTGTGAAGAAACTCGAGGCATTTGGCCTGGGTAGGCATTTGGCCTGGAGAAGCATTTGGGCTGGTTAATCATTCAGGCTTCTAGCAGCCTTTCAGCTGAGAGTCAATCGGATATGAGGACATAGAGGCTTCCAGTCTGAGGAAGCAAGACCAGCTGAGGATCCGACGAGGTGAGATAGCTGTGGCTTGTTCTATTTCTCTGACCTTCCAGCATTTACCCCAATAACTGGCCCCAGGTTTGATTTTATTAATAAGACTCTTTAAGATTCATGCTACAATCCATCTCCTTTGACATAAGATGAGAATAACCCAAGCCTTGCATGCTTGCTATGTGAAATACTATAGATGACGACTTAGCACAACAACTTGTCCACAACAAGGTATCTCCAAATTAAATGTCATATCACCTTTGACAGGGGCCCTTGGTATACTGCTAGGGATAGGTAACAGCTAAGAGTAAAGCTTTGCTATTGTTGTATCACAGACTCTTTTTTCACTTTCTAAAATTTGTAAATGCTTCCTCAGCATAATGTCTAAAATTACCTAGAATAAAACATATAATAGTCCAAAGAAAATAATTATAGTATATTGAATTTTTGAAGATGTGTTTCATTGTCATAGATGAGCTGTATAAATAAATTAAATAATAACGCCTGGCTGTAGATCTAATTGTCAATCATTATTGAGAAGTAGTTATGAGTATAAATGATACTTTGAGATATCAGTACCAAATGTATTATGATATGCATACATGTGTAAACTAAATTGGTAACAGAGCTAGACAAATAATTATGGGTGATGATACATTTCTAAAAGCAAGGATAAAATTATTTCAACTTCAGACTGCAAAATCTGGGAGTTCTACTTATAACACCATGGGTTTAAGAAGCCCTGGTCTAGGAGGTCTCATTTTGATAGATCATTTATTCTGGTTATGCCGTTTGTAAAACGAAGGACAGTTTTGAACATTGAATCAATGTTTGATTTCTTTGCTTCTCTCATACTTGCAAATCAAAGTGCCAGACAACATGTCCCTTTCATTCCATCTACATATAAACTCAAATCACTTCGACTCCTGCTAAGAGCCCATGCTGGTCCAAGCTGCCATCTTCTCTCATCTAGAGTATTTCACCAGTCTCCTGACTAGTCTCAATGGAGCTCTGGGGCCATAATCAAGATGAATTCCAATAACAACATATGGTTTGTTGGAAATTCTACTGTAACTTTCCATGTCACATACATCGAGACTCGAGGATAAATGGCATCTGAAAATGCCATTTATCCTCGAGTCTCGATGCGACCTTCCTATGTTCCAGAAGGGTTTACTTACCTTCCTTCCCTTCACTCCACTCTACCCCAGTCACTACTGTTCTTAAAATTCCAGGAAGAGGCCAGCTATGCTCTTCCTCTGCACCTCTGCATTTACCCTTCCATGTGTCTGGGTACTACGTGCAATATCTCCACTAAAGTGATCTTCCCTAAACACTTATTTTAAAATGTTGCTAGTGCCCAGATTTACTCTATATACCTATTTTTGATTTAATTATCTCATGCTTAGTATTATGTAAAAACTATATTTTTATTTCATTACTGCTTATGTTTTCCAAACAGAATGCAGTACCATGCTGACAGATTGTTTTGTCAGGGTTTGGTTTCTGTGTGCATTTTCCCCCTTGATAGAATTGTTTGCACTTAAAATTGAGCTCCATAGAAGGAGCAAAAAATAAACTTAGTTTGAGTGAAGGGATACTCTAATATAAACACATATATTATTTTACCATTATGCAAATATCTTGGAGATAAGAAATGTTCATCCTAGTGAAATGAAATTTACATTATTAGTAACCAACTATTGTGACACATTATAATAAATATAGATGAACTTTACACCTCTTCCATGGTTGCTCGCTAAAAACCCAGCTCTCAAAGTACAACTTGTCATTGTTGGCTTTTGTATATGGTTATAATATTGTTGCCAGTTTTAATCAACTTCAACTGCAACTTTTATTCCCCCTTTCCCTCCCAACGATAAAGCCTAAAATGCCTGGAAGGATGAGTCACAGATGGTCGTGAGCTAAGGAGTTAGAGCCGTTAAACAAAAATGGTTCAAGTGTGCCTCAGGAAACTCACAGGTGCTACTGAAGGAGAATTATTACTTGATGCCCAATGGCAGGGCATGCCATTTGCTTTCTAGAGAATGAAATTCAGACATTCAAAATGCATTTTCAAAAACAGGAAAGAAAAAATTGAATGAAGACATGGCTTTTAGCTTAAAAAAAAAACTGAAAGCATGCTGCTTTTTGTCAAAAGGAAGGGTTTTGAATACATATATATGAGTCTACTGATCTTATCTATTTGCTATGTCTTTGTAACACTTTTAATTAATTAACCCACAGTGAACTATTGTGCATGTTTGAAAGCTTAGAAAAGGGTTACATCTCAAGTGCCTATGCACTCCCAAGGGAGCCGCATATCACCAAATGTCACATCTCTAAATGCTATGCACATTTTGTTCCTCTACTTGATAACCCCAGTACAATTTAACAGCAGTGTGATAAGAACATAAAAATCAAACTGAGAGGCATTGGAACCATATACTGAAATGTGTTATATTTCTACAGTGTGTGTGAGGGTTACATGTTGACTTTATCATTGGCTTTTCTTTCTGGAATATTCAGCACATTTTGAAATTGGAAGGTTCTGATTTGTTTAAACTAACTACTCTGTCTAGCATAAATAAGACACAATGACTTGAGCTAGTCAGGCACCATTGGAATGTCCCCACTTAGAGTGTCAATTACGCCAGGCACACATGGAGGTCAGGTTGTCTGCATATTCTTATTTCAGGAGCATGTTCTTTCAGCATAATCAGCTCACTCTTCTTTTGTGTTTCAAGTTGAGCATTGCATTCTCAGATGACAAAATGGACTAGTTTTTAGCAATCATCAGTACAAAGTGCGGCACAATGATTCATTCCTAAGTAGACTTTCCATGAGGAAGCTTTAAATTATGACCACTGAGGAGGTCAATGCTTCACTTTGATCCAGAATCTCTGCCTTTGGTCACACTATCTGGGAATAGAAGTACTTGTTACATATATGACTTGAGATGATAAATCTTCTTTCAAAAAAGTACAAAGAGAAAAAAAAATAAGAGAAATGCCACAGAGCCTACCTACTCTGCAGAGTGTATGTGAATAGACCTGGCCAAACATCCTAACAAAAAACCTCTAGTTACCCAACTCTCCCTCACCAATCAGTCTCCCCACAGTCAGCAATTACTTTAATAAAATTCCAAGGAATGAGTGGGCTGAAAGAGTATGCCGTTGAGCACAAGAAACTATAAAAACATGCCACGTGTAACAACATTCAAGTCTAGGAAGTCCATAATGTACCAGTGCAGCATCAATGTGAATAAAGCCTGTACACAGCCAGTTGAGAGATACTCGAACTTCTGATATTGCAGAAGGTTAGTATAAAACAGAGAGGTTAGAGAACATGGGCAGAGTTTTCTTGATTACTGGAATTTGTTTCATTCATGCTTCCCCCAGCCTAAAGAGTCAAGCAAATTTTGACTTCAAGAACGTTCGTGGATGCTCAGGAATAGGGTCAGCAATTTGTTCTCTTTTATCTTCTCAAAGTTGAACCTAAACTGTTTCTGTTTTCAACACTTGGATGTTGAGACTAAGAGGTAAGGTTGTCATAAAATTCTTTGCAGTCTGAAAGTAAAGTAGAAAATAGTGGCCAGTTTAAAAAAAAAAAGAATTTCCAAAGTTAGATTCTTTTATATTGTAACATAAACTGCAGGGACATAGGGCCATGAAACAATAAAAATGTAATCTCACTAGAAAACATTTTAAAAGGGTTTGTTTTTATTATTTTATTCTTTGAAATTAAAAGATAATTACATCATCTTCCACTTCCTTTTCATTCCTCTTCCCATGAGTCCTATGCCTTGCTCTTTCTCAAATTCAAATTCTTGTCCTTTATTTCCTTAATTGTTGACATATGTGTATCTATATGCATATATATACATATATGAACAATAGTTTGTTTTCATACCTTAAAACCAGTCCATATCCTTTTGAAACTGAAATAACCTTAGCTGCACTGTTCTTGCTTCTACACTGACCTTCCCCACTGGGCAGTTTCCACAAAGCACTATCCATTTTTCCCTTTCTAAGAGTGCCAGTATGTATGTCTACTCTCTTTCTCTCTCTGGCCTGTCAGAATTATAGAATGTGAAGGCCAAGCTTTGGTCTGCTTGTTGAAGAAGTCCTTGAATTTACTAACTGGTGGCTTAGTCACTGTGGAAGAATAGAAGCCATGGAACACTGCAGAAAGGGCAAGCGGCTCCTTCCTGTGCCACAGGGACTACAAAATGCAGGCCTGTGAGCCCTGCAGCTCCTCCATACAAAAGTGGAAACATGTATCAGGTAGAGGGTGCTGGAGGAATCAGGGATACAATGAAAAGATGTGTTCTCTTCTTTGCCTGCGATACCATCACTGAACTAATGTGCTCAGACTGGTTCTCACTGTGCCATGCCAGGAAAATCTACACTGGTCAGATCTCACTGCGGCACTTCTTTGATGTAACACAGATTGCCAGAGTCCCCCTTGTTGCTCTGAGCATGCCTCTAATGAGCAAAAGGTGCACATTGGAACAGCCACTCACACAATTGTGCCAAAACCAGTTATGCTTCTTTCTGGATAAGGATCTGATTGGGTGTTTGAAATAATGAGTTTTCTAAATGCTAGCTTTGTAAAATGGGTCCTACCAGTTATTGGAAGTATGTAATTGAATTCTTTCAATCATTTATCCATGTGGGAGTCACAGCTGACTAGTGCTGCTGCTGTGGAGAGGCTTTCCATACTTGACACATTTCTTCATTTTGCTTATGCACCTCCCATTCTGGGTAGACACGTGGCAGTTCAATACATTTGCTTATTCAAGATTATCCTTCCTCCCCTCTCCTTTTCCCTTCCTTTACTGTTGGAAGAGAACATCTCACCTTTTCCTATTCACTTGACTGTACGAGACATCCGGAACTGTTTTGGCTGAGGAGCAGTATAAGTAAAGTATACTAGGGAAATCAGGAAAAGTTTGAATTTCTTTATGCAGCTGCCACCTTTTGCTTTTTGTTCCTGTGTCTTCTGTCTCCTGCATCTCTGAGCTGATGGGAGATAATCCTACTGCCATAATGCTTCATGCATTAAACCCTCCTAACCATGCTTTCGGTAAGAAACTATAATTAAACAACGCAGTGGATCACACACAGAAGGAAGCCTTGCCAGCAGGAGGTAGTCTTTGGCCATCTGAATCTGGGTACCTGAGTTCAATCCCAGAGACTGAACTCAACTCCAACAAGTCATGCTCCAGCCTCCACATGTGTGCCATGGAGCAAGCACCTTTCCCTGTTATACACATACCGCATAAATAGATGAACACTTAATAAAAGAAAGAAAATAAAGTGTGAATTCATTTTTCTCATTATTTAGTCACTCAATATTACTGGATTTTCTGTAATCCACATATGAACACAATCTACTGTTGTTTAGAGTTCTTATCAGCTAAGACTGGGATTTTTAAATGATTAGCATTTCTCATTAACTACCCTGGCCCTTCAATGGAGCATGGGCAGGACATGATCAAACTGTAACAGAACAGTGATACCTTTCCTAGAACAGAGGTAATTAGGTGATACTGGGTTGGTAAACCTCAACTTAGTTACCAATATATCAAAATTTCACACTAAAAAGCCTCTCAAGATCTGAAAACAGATAGAGCACAGTGAAAGGCAATTAATTCAAAATTGAAAGAGTAAACCAGTATCAGGAAAGGTAGATTACGTAGTACCCAGATCAGGATTCTAAACTCACGCCATACTGAATGTGAATGTTATCAGGGACCAATGGCGACTTTCATTGTCATTAGTGACTCCCTTTGCATGGCTGGAGGAAGCAGAGGGAAATGTGCTTAGTAATTTTAAATTACAGCTTCTTTCAACTCTTCATCCCCAGTTCCTGATTAAAGGCTTCCTGGGATGCAATTCTGCTCTAATAGTAAAGAAATTAGCAACAGAATCAACTGAACAATTTCAAAACATGAATTTAAAATCCTCAAAGGACTGGAAATCAGAACCTGATTTTTCTCTTCTTTCATTCCCTAGTCCATGCCCTTTCTCTCTCTCTCTCTCTCTCTCTCTCTCTCTCTCTCTCTCTCTCTCTCCTTCATGTTATTTAGTTGTATTACAAAAAGTTTGGTTATTGGGCAAAGCTGGAAACTATCTGCTCCCCTCAATGGTAAAAGTGCCATCTAAGGAAGTTTCAAGTCAAACTCAGATAAATGTGAGATTCACAAACCTTCCCCATCCTGACATTAGAAAGGCAAACTTCTCATCTATAAAACTCAGTTATCTTGAAGTAAAATTCTTATTTATTTTGTCATATAAATGTACTGAACAATTAGTTCTCACACACTGTACACATATTTCAGTAAATGTTTAACAAAAGTCACTTGTGAAGAAACTCTGTGAGTTAGAGTTTCAAACAAAAAATGCTTACCAAAAACTGGGCAAAGACCTTTTATCAATCAAGCAAATATTTGATAGCACCTGAGGATTACTACTTTTGTTTTTTGACTTCTGAAAACTCCCAAGTAGATAGTTCAATCATGATAATTTGGCTTTTATAAATAATCCTGTGTTGTTTGACTGTTTAAATATGTACATGATTTTTCAGTTACTTAAAGCTGTGGTGATATTGTGTTCCCCAAAATATTGTGTACCTTAATAAACTTATCTGGGGTCAGAGACAGAACAGCCACAATATTAAACATGAGGATAGGCAGTGGTAGCACACGCCTTTAATCCTAGCATTCCAGAGACAGAAATCCCTCTGGATCTCTGTGAGTTCAAGGCCACATTGGAAACGGCCAGGCATGGTGACACACGCCTTTAATCCCAGTAAACCAGCCTTTAATCCCAGGGAGTGGTGGTAGAGAGCAGAAAGGTATATAAGGTGTGAAGAAACTCGAGGGATTTGGCCTGGGTAGGCATTTGGCCTGGAGAAGAAATTGGGCTGGTTAAGCATTCAGGCTTCTAGCAGCAGTTCAGCTGAGAGTCATTCGGATATGAAGACATAGAGGCTTCCAGTCTGAGGAAGTAAGATCAGCTGAGGATCCAGGGAGGTGAGATAGCTGTGACTTGTTCTGTCTCTCTGATCCTCCAGTGTTCACCCCAATAACTGGCCTCAGGTTTGATTTTATTAATAAGAACTGTTAAGATTCCTGTTACATAAAGCCAATGGAGATGTGTTCAGGGGAAAGAGGCTTCCTTACAAAGGATGTAAGTTGCAGTGGTCATGATTAAAGGGCATGGGTAGATCTGATGACTATCATTGTAAATCAACTGTTCTCAACCTTCCTAATTCTATGACTTTTTAATACAGTTCCTCATGATGTGGTGACCCCCCAACCATAAAATTATTTTTGTTGCTACTGTTATGCATCGTAACATAAATATCTGATATGCAGGATATCTAATATATGACCCCATTGAAAGGGTCATTCAACCCCCTAAGGGGTTGAAACCTACGGATTGAGAACCCCAGCTGTAAATAGTTGACATATAAACACACTTAGGCACATGTACAATTTGGCCATGTGGAAATCCCTTATTATTCCTCACTGTTGAAACTCAAAGGTTCTGCTATTTTCGTATTTCTTGTATCAAGGCCAATGGACAAAAAAAAAAACTTACGCTATGGTAAAAACCTTTCAAAGGCATATTAGGTTTCAATATTGATACTGCAGAAGCAGATTTGTGCAAAGCAAATGTTTTAAATCTATAAAACCTTTGTTCAGTATCAGCTTTCCTCACAGTAGACAGAGTAGCCACCTTGGAGTGGAGCTTCTGTTTCTGTTCTAAGGGGACCTCCAGATGACAGGTCAGCTGCTCACTCTCCTCTCCCATGCTCAGGTCACACAGCAAGCTGCAGTGCAGCTCTGTACATAGAGGGTGATGTGATGAAGGAACTGAACTGCTGATGCTCCCCAAGGCAAGCTCGATGCACACACCCTGCTCAAGTTTGTTTTCTGTTGCTGTGATCAACACCATGGTCATAAATAGCTTAGGGGAGGAAAGGGCTTGTTTCAGCTTACACTTCCACATCACGGTCCACCCCTGGGGGAAATCAGGGCAGGAATGGAAGCAGAAACCATGGAGGAACCCCGCTTACTGGATCATACCCAGCTAGCTTTCTTGGATAGTCCAGGTACATCTGTCTGGGGCTGTTGTTTCTCATAGTGCCACAAGCTCTCCCCAAACAACGGTCAGTCAACACAATCTCTTATAGACAAGACCACAGGACTGGCAGATCCAGGTAATTCCTTAGAAAGTTCTCTCTTCTCAGTGATTCTAGGTTGTGTCAGGTTGACAATATAAACTAAGTAGCACACATACATATATATATATATATATATTATTTAAAAACAATTAAAATATTTCTCAACCATCTACTATCTTCTGTCTCTGACAAAGAATACTAGATACCATGGGAACACATACATGAGCACATATTGATGCAGGTATAGAGTGATATATACTAGAGACTAGCAATCGCTTTGAAGAGACAAAATTCATTATATAAAACACAAGCCAGCTATAGGGATCTGTCAAACCAAAGTATTAAGTAAAAGCTTTGGAGACAATACTGAAAAGTTGGTTTGGAATTAGCATTTGTGTGGTAAATATATCCGTGTGTTAGGGCCACTACAGAAATATCATAGACTGAGTGACAAAAAAAATCAGAAATGGTTCTGCAAGGTTCAAGTCCAAAGTCAACGTTTGAATAAGTTCTTCAAAGGTCTCTGCCTTGGCCTGCACACTGTCTTCCTACCCCTTAGTATGCCTGGGTGCTTAAGCTCTTGTCTCAGAAGATTCCTAGTCACGCTGCAGCAGAGTCCACTCCAATAAGTTGAATTTAACTAGTGTACTTAAATATAACATTTCTAAACATATCCTCAGTCTGTGGTACTGTAGACATTTAACATATAAATTACTAGAAATTAATTCAGTCTCTCCAATTTCAAAAAAAATTAATTTCTAGGCACAAAATATTTTTCTAATTGTAGAGATCAAACCAAAACTCACACATTTTAAACTATCAATTAAATGGATGTTTTTTTAATTTCACAAGTAAATATTGTTTATGAAAACAAATCACACATATTTCCTCATAGGAAAGAGAGTTTACTTAGGGAAGGGAAATGGTACCAATGCTTGATGCATTTCATGAATATTTCTTGAACATCTACTGTATATTCAGTGACCTCCTCCATAGGACACATTAAAATGACTAAAATGTGATCTTTGGCTCACTGTACAGATCAAGCAACTTGTAGAACATGTGCATGGCTAGAACTAGCAAGCAGATTTCAGGCAGCTCCCAGCAGGTCTTCCTACCTGTTGATGCCACAAGCATGGTGTGAATGTGGAGATCAACTGGACAACACTGATGAGAAGACACCTGTCATATAAGTCCCGTGAGGAACTAACACTGTTCCACATGGAAACTAATCAGGGAAACAGCCAATCTCATCACTCGGAAGAGTACAGCAAATTGTGGACATAAAATGATGATTATGACACCTAAGTTTTATTTCTCTGTGGCCAAATCTAATGCTGTGCGCTTTCTATCTGCCAACTGATTTATTCATCTCATTATCCAGTGGGTTAGACGCCTGGACATTTTTAGGGATAGGAAAAGAAAGACCAAAGAATTGAGGAGAAACACCCAAGATTAAAGTTAGTAGATATTTATCACTCAGTTTCCATGCTACTGGATGGTATAAGAAGAGGATACAGATGGGACAGAGTTGTAAATGTGTCTCTTTCCTACTAGGAAATGAAAAGAAAAAATGGGAGAAGGGTACCAGGAACCTGTAGTTGCTTTTTCTGTTTCCATGCACATATTAAGGCCACAGATACAAATTTCATGAGTATTATATGTAAATAGTGGAACTGTATTGAATATTACCAGGTGGGATCTTCAGACTCATAAAACATGTCTTACTACATCTTAACTTAGTGTCGGGACAATCTGTTCCAAGTTTGAGACAATAGATGATATTTCAGGGTAATTGGATTTTTTGACCTATTTGTGAAATATAAAGATCTAGAAAAAAATAGTAGCTATTACTACATATTAGATTATTTTAGTGGCTCTTTTAAGCATATTCTTTGTATTTTCAAATAAAAATGTACTATTTTATTATTATCTATTATTTTCAAATATAAGTATGTTCATCCCCAAATGCATACATATCTATTTTCCTAATAGACACAGCAGGCTAGGAAATAAGGAGAGTTACCAGATGGCTTATGATATTCCAGAATGTATGACTGTAGCAGCAAGCAAAGCTGTGCCAGTTCTTAATACATTTACTGGACTCATTGTCTACATAAACACAATGTGTGTTTAACCTTTTCCTGCAGGCTTTAAACTCTGCTAAGCAGAATTCAAAGACCACCTAGCCAGACTTTAAAAAAGTCACTGGAAGTGAATGGATTCTTGGTGATAAATAATGACTTTCAAAAGTTGCTCTCTAATTTTTCTGGCTGGAATGACAATTTTACAACTCGTTTTAATCCACTGATTTTTTTTTTCTCTGTTAGGAAAAACTTTGCAAAATTTAACTGAATTTCCTTGGTCCTTCTTCCTCTAATTCTTTCTGTAATTGTTCCAAGAGACTCTTCTGGAGTTCTATTCCTATTCCTGTTTTGTTTTAGGCTGATCATATTTCATGCTTTTTGACAAAAATTTTCTTGAGAAGTTTTAAATAGTTTTGCATTTTAAACTAATTCACAAAATTGACTGAGGATAGACAAAACACTGTCTAAAAGTGTGAGTTCCATCTAAGTGATATTTTAAATATATACATATTTTTAAATATATTGATATCTTTATAAAAATACCTTCTTCCAGAATCTAGCCCTCCTCTTTTCAGTTATGGGAAAGAAAGGGGACAAAATTCAGCAGTGCTCCAAACTGGAGAGCCTGCCCAACAGATTTTTACACTCAACCATTTATATAAACCAAAGAAATTCAGATACAATTAATGGGATGCACTTTTAGCTTACTTAAGCATGGCTGGGTACCAGTTTCACCACTGTATAAATCGCTGAAATATAGTCACATAGTTATCTTGCAGAACCTTGCTGTCTACAGACCTCAGAATGCTTGTCCACTGGCAGGGCAGTGTAATGCTTATTCTTCTTTATCAGGAAAGAGTCACAAATTTATGGCAAAGAGAAAAGATGAAAAGGAGGGGACATGTTTGCTTTCTGAAAATTTGAGCTGGAAGTACCATCGCCCTTTGAATTGGAATTTGAAGCAGGATTGAGGTTACAACACCGGGTAGATAGGAACCAAAGCTACCTATACAAGAGGCTCTGAAGAAGTGAGACGTGGCAGACAGGCAAGGATATGTGCAAGAAGAAGCAAGAATACCGACTGCTTCAAGGATCTTTGTCTATTTCACTCATGGATTTTTTTTCGTTCCCTAATACATGGCAAGGTTTTCCTAAATACAGATTTTATCAAGGAATAAATGAAATGAAATAATAAAATGTCATAGACTACTTATAAGTAACCACTTATCATTAGAGGACTACAAGAATAAAGAATGAGTTTCTACAGACAGATTTCTATAAGCAAGTGAGTGCATGTGTCAGGGCCAAAGTCATGGGGCTTAGAACTATAGAGCAGCGCATGACAGTCCCATATCTACAATCCATAGTTCAATCAGGTCTTGGTAGCCACCATTTTGAGATTCAATGTTTTTTGTTTTGTTTTGTTTTGTTTTGTTTTAATTGGGAGCTTCAAATTTCTGTGTATCACTAAGCCCTATGAACTAAGTTCCATCTTATTTACAAGCATCAAAGTAGGGTGAATTCTTAAACCTGTCCTAGCATCGCCTTTCTGAGATTCTCAAAAATTTACATAAAGTGGATACCTTGTTCTCAGTGATCCCATCTGGCTTCCACAAAGCAAGTTCAGCAAGGAAGGCCCAGTGCTTGAGCTAAGGTGCCAAGTTGAGATACTTAAATTTTGAAAAACTTATTAATGGGTGGTATATGGAAGGGATGCAAAGCACCCAGAATGAAAACAAATATTCCTGATAAATGGAGACTGTTCTCTACAGGGAGCTTCTCCATCTAAAGTGGATAAAGCCAAGGTAGAATAACTCCTTTAAGCCAAATGTGGCACCCTAGGGGAAGTGCAAGCAAGCATAAGAAAGGAGAGAACTGTTTGCAAGCTGGCTGCTCTGAGTGTACCTTTTTATCCCTTCACAGAACTTAGCCTTATGCACTTGGAAAAGCATTGGAATTGGGGAATCTTTGACACTTCCAGCCAAACTGCTGCTGAGCACAGTGTGATAGTGTCTCCCACATGGAAGGCTGTCGGAGATCCTAGGCCAATGTCTGCAGTGAATCTGGGTGGAAGCCCAGAGGAGAACAGGGAATAGAAAGTAGTCAGTTAGGGTGGGGACCTCTGAAAATGCTCTTGTTGGACACCAGGAAGGCCAAGAGAGCATTGGCTTCAGTTCCTTGGCACCTCTCAGGAAACTGAGAACTTGTTACAACAGACTGAGGCATCCTGATTGGGCCAACTAGACTGACCAGCTTCTCTTCCTTCCCATGCTTCACCCTAATTTCTGTCTTGAGTATTTTAACAAGTCCCCAAACAAGCCGTGTAACGGTACCTCAATCCTGGGTGCCCTCTCCTGCCATACAGAAACACTGCCATCTTTTTGCCTAACACCCTAGCTTTTAAGATCCCACATACAAATTTATAATAACCTCTGCACAGCTAACCTTCTGTGGTCCATGGATTGCATTCTTCAAAACTGAAAAAAAAAATGGGAGGTTTGTATGACTGTGAGTGTTCATCATCATATAACCTCCAAGTTAAATCACCCCGAGGCCGGAGGAAGGGTTTCCATCACACTCAAAGGACCCACACAATCCCTTTACCACCTGGATTCCAGGACGCAGAAGAGTTCCCACACGGCAGGAGAAGATATCCCTTAGGCAGTAAGTTGGCAGTTGGAGAGCTAGAATTTCAGTAATGGGTGTCCCCTACTGCAACAGAGATTTTTAGGCACTCAATCTGATTTTCCACTGAAGGTGGCCAAGTCACAGGAATTGTCCAATTACATTTTTTAAAATAATATTTGGTGAATGTACCAGATAAGACATCCCTGTTTTGACATTCCTTTACTGAGAGCAGGGTAAAAAAGTGAAGTGTGGTAAATACATTCTGACAGTTTTAGCTGTAGAAGACATATCATAGTTTCATTTATTTGCTTGATTTTACAAAATTTCTTTTGGATATATTTACAGTATAATAAGATTATAATTGAATGCTGGCATGCTTTTCTTTATAGTCATTCTGAGATTTCTACCCTATGCATTTCATTTCATTTTATTTTTAGGGAATAAGGGGAATTCTGAGCACAGGAAGTTTAAGTATTTAACTTAAATTTATTTAAGTAAACTGCAAGGGAGAAATAACGTTATAAAAATTATTCTCCCAAACTCCTTCCCCTGGAAATTTGCATTTACCTCCAGATCCCACTTCCATGTTTATATTCTAACCATGACTTAATCTCAGCCACAGGATTAAAATTTCACTCTTGAAACCTCCTGGCATTTAGTTACTCCTTATGAAAAGGCTTATCTTCTCACATATGCAAGCAGCTTTCAGCCTTTGGTTTGTATAAATATCACTATTTTGTGGTGATAATGGGTAGGGATGTGTTGATTTACATTCTTTGTTAAGCCTTTTATGGTAGCTGGCTTGGTTCTCTATACATCTGGTTATCAGGTGCTATTAACAGGCTCATTACCATAATTTATTATTTACCTGAGTGTGACTTTACTCATATGGCATTTCACTATGCGCCACACACCTGCTACTCTTTTATTTTATAAAAAAGATTACTTTTGTACTTTTCAGAGAAAAATCAGGAGTACTCTGGTTTTTATCCTCTTTTCTTAATCTTGCATTATCATTCACAATGAAATAGCTCTTAGTCTTTCAGTGTAACACCAAGTTCAAGATAACACAGAGTGAAACTCAGGCACAAAAAGCCCAGCTTTTGATATGAAAATGTTCTTTGAATAACACTACAGCCTTCTCAAACCCATGGCGTTTCAAATGTACTCTAATATGAGGCAATCCGTTTCTTCCTGTGCGATGTATTATTTTAAGAGACCTTCTCATATTTGCTGTGTTGCATGGTATTGGGTCTTCCATTAGCTCAGCACTACTAGCTCTCAGCTCATACAAGGACAGTGGGAGAAAATTCAGTATATTGGCAATTTTCCATATTTGTGCTCAGAGGAACAATACCTTTGTCTAGGAGACAGTGAAGGGGAAAAAAGAAATGAAAACGTGTAACACTCAGGAACTACTGGTGAAATGTTAAATGTCAGAATCAATTTCTTTAGCTACAACGATTTAAAAGTTTTCACAATTTGGGGCTCCAGGGAGGCAGACCATTAAAAAGTATACACACAGCACTTCTTTCTCTGACTTGAGAAGAGGCAAAGTTGTGTATGTATATGCATGTGTGTGTTTGTGTATGCATGTTTCTCTGTGTGTGTCTCTGTGTATGTGTGTGTTTGTGGTGTGTTTCAGGCAGATTGAGCACTCTGTGTAGCATTATGGGGTGATAATGTTTCATCAAGGAAAGTTCCTTTGCCACTGCTCAAACTTCATTCCTGAATCCATTGCACAGTGGTGACCAGGGGACCCAGTGAGATCCTGAATTCAGATGTTCTCAGCACTGCAGCACCTGGGACAGGTTCCTTCTCACTGCACTTCAGCAGCTCCATCACGTGAAAGCTCAGCTGGCATTCTACAACAAAGGGAACTGTGCAGGGGTGTGACACCACCCAGAGTACTCGGAGACTGTGTGGCAGGTGGCTGAGCTGGAGAAGTCTCTTCCCAAGGAGGGGCACACGGCTAATAGTATTTTCTTATTCCTGCTTCTGGCCTTCTCTTTGGGGATGCTTATGCTGTAATTTCCAGTTTGGAGTTTGATAAGCATTACCTGAGGAACTTGGCACCCACCCAGAAAATGCTGATTTGGCCAAGCATTTGCATTTTGAGGATCATACTCAAGGGATTCTTATTACCAAC
>CABHPQ010174668.1:0-31217 GCA_902168405.1 Peromyscus aztecus
ATGGTTGGACAAACAGCCAGACAGACTGCCCTTAGGCCAATATGTCCATTTGAACATTCCATAGACACCTGAGAGAGTTACCCCAAGACTGAAGGTGATTGTTTTGGCTCCTGGAGGTGCATGCTCTGACAGAGTTTTTGCTGTCACAAGCCTCTGTGAACTCCAGGTGACATGCAACCAGTTTTCTCAACTGCCAGTCAGGGAGTCAAATTGCCCCATCCCAACTTCTTATTACAGGAAAGTGAAGATCAGCACTTACACTAAGAACTTCAGAAACATTGACATTATTAGATAACTTAACTGGTTTGCTTTCTTCTGAAAACTAAATATCAACAAAAATATCAAGTACCTATGATGTGCAGGGGACTTGCTAACAGCTGCTCCCATCAATGCTTTCCCAGCCCCGTGGCCAAAGAGTTCTAATTCTTCCTTGTTTAGATGAGAAAACTACACCCTGGAAGATTGGCAACTTTTCCTACTCTCCTCAGGCAACAGGCAGATTCAGGAGTTGGACTCAGGAATGTCTGAGTTACAATTCCAGTTCTTTCCCTAATGGAAGTGTCTGGTGCCATATTGCTTAGAAGTAGGCAGAGGCCCCAGATCCATAGGTCATAGGAAAGAGGATAGTCTGCCTAAGAAGTGTAGAGGTCTGAAAATATTAGCAACAATATAACCAGAGCCCGAGACCAGAGGACTGGATATAATTCTGGATAGAAAAAAAAATGCCAAAGGCTACCCATTCACTGAGCTTGTTCACTGTGGATAACACCTTCCTTGCAATGGGGGCCCAGTGAGGGTGGTGCTATAGTTCTCTTAAGTTTAAAATTCCTGCAGAGATGTTGAGTAGTTCATGAAGGCCATACAGCCAATGAGAGGCAGAGGCAGAGGGAGAATTTGAACTGAGACAGAACTCTTTCACTATGCAAGGCTGCCCTTAAGGTTAGAGAAAAAGTCCCCAGATCTTAGTGTTAACAGGTAGATTGAACACTAAAAGATGGCTACAGATACTATGCCCCTAGTCCTTTCAACTTTGCAAGTGTGACTAACAAGTCATGGAAAGTATTACTAAGTGACTTTCAGGGCTGGATCCTAAAAGCCAATCAGCTTTGCCTTTCCCTGCTGAAACACTCAGTTTTGGATGCCCAGAATGACTATGCTCTAAGGAAGCCCAGACCAAGAGCAGGTCACCTGCAGGTGCTCAGCAGGAGTCAGTACTTCTAAAGCGAGGTCAGTCCCGAAGGCACGGGTGATTAATAGGCCTGTAAGGACTGTGGATGTCCAGTCAAGCCTTCAAGGGACTGCAACTTCAGTGAACATCTCAACGCAAACACACAAGAGACCGCAAGACAGAACTAATCAGCTGAGCCCCCACCCACTCTTTCTCTGATCCACAGAATTGTGAGAAAAAGACTGAAGTGGCAATTAATGAGGCAATTCCACGTAGTATATCTGATAGTTAAAAGAGGTTTATTTTGGGACAACTTACCACCAGTAAAGGGATTGGCTACAGGATCTGGGAGAGGTGAGGTGCAGTCCAATGTGGTTATCTGGAGAACTCTGACTTGGTCTGCAATCCAGTATCCAGGATCATGAAGAACCAAGAGAGCCAGCACATACACATCTCCTGTCTTAAGGGTCCAAAGAGGCCATGCCCAAGGGGCAGGTCATAGGCCGGTGTAGCAGTCACCTGCTGCCTCACTAGGGGCAGTGCTTCAAGGTCAAAGCTGGAAACAGCTACCCATGACAAAAGACAGTGGTTCTTTTGAGCCAGTGAGTTGTAGGATCCTATGACTGTTAACTGAAAAGCAAGCCTCAGTTTTCTGATCGAGCCTTCCTTCCTGTGAAGTGCTGGTACTTTCTAACAACTGCTTCCATCAATGCTTCCTAAGCTCTTTGTTCAAGGAGCTTGAATTCTTCTTTTACAGATGAGCAGGCCACATCTCAGAGAATCTTAGCATTCCTTCATAGATGTCCTAAGTCAACAACTGCCGCTACCTCTTCTACCTCTACCCCCGCCCCTGGAGAAACAAACATTGGTAATTGAGTTCACACCACACATTGTCATGCTAGTTGAACAGATCCTCCAAAGAACTCTTTGAGTAGGTAATGTGCATTGCATTTGAAAGACAGGATATCCAAGCGCCAAAGAAGACATCTCCTTCACCTAGAGTGCTTCCCACTTCAGCACCGTTTAAGCGACCATGATGTCTTGGATCTGGGATGTCTTCCCAAGGCTCAAATGTTAGAGGCTTGGTCCTTGATTGACACTGTTAGGTGTCAGTTGTGGTTCTAGAAGGTGCTAAGTTTCAGGAATCTTTAAGAGATGGAGTCTAAGCCTGGTGGTGGTGGCGGTGGCGGTGGCAGTGGTGGCTCACACCTTTAATCCCAATACTCAGGAGTCCAAGTAGATCTCTGTTAGTTTAAGGCCAGCCTGGTCTACAGACCTAGTTCCAGGACAGCCAGTGCTACACAGAGAAACCCTGTCTTGAAAAAAATAAATACATAAATAAAAGATGGGGTCCAGTCAGAAGTTTAGCTCTCTCGGGTGGTGGTGGGGGTATGGGACACTGATCTCCTCTCTGTTCTCACACACAGCCCTCAGGTGAGAAGCTTCCTTTACCACACTCTCCATCTTGCCACCATAGAGCTAAAGTATCTGGGCCAGTCATGGCTTGAACTCTCCAGAACTGAACCAAAATAAATGGTTACTTCTTATAAATTGATTTATTTCAGATTCTTTTTTTTTTTTATAGGAACAGAAAGCTGACTCACACAGAAAAGTAGATTAGAGTAAACGTAAGGCAGAACAAGACGTTCTGGCTGCTACTCTGACTCCTCCTCTACCGTCTAATCTATTCTAGGATTGTGCTGGGCTCTCAGCTTACTGTAAGGCATCCATGCCTTCCATTGCTCCAGTTTACAAACCATCGTCATCTCTAACGTTTTGAAGGAAGCTGAGGCGTGGAGAGGCGAAGTGACTTACCCAGGTCACCTAGGTGGTAAAATTAGAGCCAAGATTGAATCCTATATGCCAAACCCGTGTCCTTAGCCCAACTCTTATAGGATAGATATAGGTCAGAAAAATCACTTTAAAAAAAGTTACTGTTTTTAATTGTTCAATGTACATGCAAATAGAAGAACTCTGAGAATAAAAATGCACAGGTCGATGAAGTGTTATAAACCAAACACCTATTTTCTACCAATGAAAGTCAAGTAAGCTGCATTGCCATACCCTCCCATCCCCCTCTTCACAGGGGCCCCAGATGTCACCTCTTCCACTCCCCCCCAAGGTCCTCGTTATCTTTTCTTTTAGGAAGCCACCATGATTTTACCATTTAGTCTTTCATCTGCAAAAACTGGCAGTAGTAGCCATCTATAAATTTTTCATAAATATTACTCCATATTACATGTATTTGTGTATCTTTTATTAAAGATGATGCTTAAAGATCTTCTAGGGTTCGTTCATATTGTTCTGTGTAGCTGGTGTGTTGGTCTACATAACTTTTTACTCCTTTTGTTGTTGGTGGATATTTGGCTTGTCAGTGTTTGTTACAGATCCTGTGCCTAGCATTCCAATGTGGGTCTGGTGTGGCTGACAGGGGATTGCTGACTCATAATGGAAGTGCTGACAGGTTTTCCATACTGATGTACTTTGGCACTAGGACCAGCAGCACATGACAACTCTTTTCCTACATCTTGTGGGAATTTTACATTCTTCGTCTTTTTCATTTTAATTTCCCCAGTGGGTGTGTAGTGGTATCTTGCTGTAGTTTCAGCTTGCATTTTCTTGAACACTGAGATAATGTGCTGTGTCTCGTGGCCATTCAGATATTGTCTGGTATGAATTGTCTATTCAGTGTCCAGGCTTCTTGTTTTTCTTTTGAAATAACTGCCCTTTTCCCTTTTCTAAATTCTCATATATATTTATTTTCTTTAGTGTATGTGTGATCCTGCACAGAGGTCAGAGAACAACTTAGGTGAGTTGGGTCCTGGGGATTGAATACAGGTTATCAGGCTTGTGGACAAGTATCTTTACCCACTGAGCCGCATCTCTAGCCTCTACATACATGAGATAGGGAAGGAGAGAGGGGAGAGTGGGGGACGGAGAGAAAAAGAGAGAGAGAGAAAAAAACAGCAGACAGACAGAGACAGAGACACTGCGTAAGTCCTTCAGAAGGCAAGGGTCCTTTGCTAAGCCATCAGGGAGGGGCTTAGAGATCGGATTTCTTGCTTCTCCCATTAAAGGAGAAAATGTGCGGATTCCTCTCTTTAGTGACATGGTGGTACAAGAAGGGAAAGAATGTGTACTGGGGACAAATAGTCTCTACAACAGATTAAGATGGGGCTCCACATGTGACAGAATGTATACAAAATAGCTGAATGGAAGTCGGCCAGGTCTTCTCTCCCGCAGGAGAGTAAGCTGACTAAATGTGTATCTGTCTTCTGCCACAACTTTTGTGGAAGCGGAAGGGCCCAGGGGTCAAGACCCCCGCAAGTCTCACTGCAGGCTTCCTCACTTGGTAAAGTGGAGCAGCTCTAGGCTGCTGTGGAAGGCAGACTGTCTTTCAGTGAATCAAGGGCCCGTGGGAAAGGAATGCTGTCCTCTTGCCCTTGGCATTTGCCTCTCAGCTCACCCTGGGGAGTTCTGCTGCTCGCATAATGTGCTTTATTGGATTTGCCTCATCCTTGCCCACACCTGCCACCTACCTCGAGTACCGGAGACTGCGAAACACGTTTGCTGACAGGCGCGCTGAGGTCTAGCTCTCTGAAGCCCCCTTTTTTGTCAGATGATGCCATTTTCATAGGCGTCAAGGTCCAGGCTGCTCTTCCATCCCGTGGCCACTGAGTCTCTGTTCTGTATTTTCCCTGGAGGGATGCAGCCAGGTGGTTCTGAGCAGAAAGGCCCTGACTGTATTATTTACCAGAGCAAACAGCATCAGCACAAACCGCCAGCCTGTGAGATCAGATCCGCTTCTGCATGGTGCCGAGGATCCTTGGGGACCTGATCAGCTCTGTGCTGTCAGCTTTGAGAGAGAGCAACACAGCAATATGTAGTCTTTCGTCTGGCTTCCTTCCCTTCCTTCCATTTGGGAACCTTCAGGGGATGAAGGAGAAAGGAGAGAAAACAGCCTGCATGGGCTTTGTTGTTACGACTCAGCCGCGGGATCAGCACCTCTGTTCATGGGGCTGGGTGAAGTCAGACGCACCAGAGGCAGGGGCCACAGTGAGCCACTCAGCACCCACAAACAGCTTGCAGAAAGGCAAGAGGAACTCCATCAGGGATATACCTCAGGCAAGGACACAGGACCTAAGAAAAGCACCACTCACTGTCTGTTGTATGAGACACAAGGAACCTTGAATTAGTGACTTCAGAACAACACTGTAAACACAGGCTGGGTCCATTCTCTGTTAATTTTGATTTATGATACCAATAGCATAGTTTTCTTAAGGTAAATGATCCCAATCACAACCTCACAGAAAGAAAGTGATATCTAGATGAAAACATTTAACTAAAGTGTGTGGGTCTTGGGTAACCAGTACCTGTATGTCCCCACGATCCCATCGAATCTTTGAATGTTGATGTAGAATGCTGCCTTAGAAATGACTAAGCTGCTCACATCCCGGCTCAGCATCTCCCATATGGTATCTTAGTCTGTTTTCTACTGCTATAGCAAAATACTTGATGCAGAGTAATTTATAATGAATGGTGTGTTATTTAGCTTACTGTCCTGGAGACTGGGATGTCTAAGAGCACGTCTCTAGTGTCTACTTGACATCCTGTGAAGGCCTTCTTGCTGTATTGTAGCCTGACAGGAGATATCACGCGATAAGATTTAGTGCCAGTTTGGGTGTCTATTCCTTTACTTAGCCACTAACGCCATCATGGAGGCTCCACCTTCAAGACTTCATCTAATCCTAATCACTTCCTGAAGACCCCATCTCCATTAACACAAATCTGGATATTAATTTAAATCGCCTGAAACCCTGGGAGCTGCATAGGCAGTATCATCCCTCCCAGCTCTCTGCTGCTGCAGCCCCCTCTTAGTTTCTTTCCTGGTTTTTTTGTTTGTTTTGTTTTGTTTTTTTGAGACAGGGTTTCTCTGTGTAGCTTTGGAGCCTGTCCTGGAACTCACTCTGTAGCCCCGGCTGGCCTTGAACTCATAGAGATCCGCCTGCCTCTGCCTCCTGAGTGCTGGGATTAAAGGCGTGCAGCACCACTGCCCGGCAGTTTCTTTCCTCTTTTACTCCAAGAGGCTAATCTGCTGACCTTTCTAACAGAGGTGAAACATAGTGGATAGTTTCTGCTTCTCTGCAATTTAACCTAGTGGCTTGATGTTGCTTGGATTCTAACGGCTCCCTCGGGGGAGGGGGTGAGAAGGTGTGGCGTCAACGGCACAGACACTGGGAGTCCATTGAAGGCAAATAATGAACTCATTTATTCAATACCAGGTAAGGCCTTATACATGCTCCTCCCAGCACCCAGTCTGTGTGGTCATCCCTCATTGGCTGGGCACGATCAGGAGCTCTGACAGCAACTGTTGCTAGGCCCTCAGGCAGCCAACTCCAGGCTGGCTCATAAGGAGTATGTTATGTGGATGCCTTGGCAACTGGTCTGAGCCAATTTCCTCGACCCTATGGGCCTGTCCTACTACAGCTTCCCTCTCTCTCTCTTTGTCTTTGGTTGGAGTTCATGCTTCAGTGCATCCTCTAACATCAGAATTTTCTTTGCGTCCAGTCGTACATGCAATCCATAGTCTCCACCGCCCCAAATCCTTGCCTCCTCACATCCACGTCTTTCGTAAATCCTCATTCACTAAATGCATGCCGCTGGATGATGTCTGGGCGTATTCTGAAGTGTAGCAGGCAATGACTGAGTACAAGTCAGAAAGTGCCCTGAATGGTCTTTCAATTTAGCGAACAGCTCCATGGACTAATGGATCTGAATCTAGATGTTTGGATTGCCGTCTGAGCGCTAGAATACAGCATCAATGAAGTCAATGTGGCTGCTATCTCAGCTCCTCTCTGCTGCTCTCATTGTGGTTTATTTAGTTGTATTTTGTAGCTTTTGTCATAAAGGAAAGTAAATTATGAAAAGAAAGAATAAAACCAGGGTTCCCCTTATGTCAAACCAGTATCTTTGCATTTTACTTATTTATTTATTTAATAGCAAGTCTTTGTGACAGGGCTCATGATATCCTCTTATACCCTAGATGAGAGGCCAGGGCTCCAAGACCTTAAGCAAATTGCCCAAGTTTATAAAACTAATAAAAAATGAAGCTGTAATAAAACTCAGCTGTTAACAGTCCAATCCAGACTGACTTTGGACTTGTGGTATATGTTTCTTGTTATATCCCCACCTGAAAGAAGAGGGTTTTGTTTATTCCTTCACAGCTTCAGACAAGCTCAAAGTTTGTGTGAATGCCGATGATTGCTTGGGAAGATTTTAACCCAGGTAGTTGGAAAACACACACACACACACACACACACACACACACACACACACACACACAAACACTGTGCAGTGGGAAATAGGATGAGAAGAGTTCACCGACTTCTCTGCTGCATCCTTTCATGGCTCTTTGTGCTAGAAGGTGCTTTGATCAGGGTGATTGCTAGCTTCACTCCTGCTAACACAGCTCTATCTTCCTGCAGGTAGGTGCTGGTGACTTGGTGTTGATTCTTGAGGAGATCTTTGTGGTAAATCAGGGCCCATTCCATACTCTCCTTCAATAATAACACTAGTGTAATTATAATCCAGAAGTGTAAATTCCAGTTTGCTTACATCTCTGGTATGTTTCTTTTCAAATGTGACTTTCCAGCTCTTTCTCTCTTTTTTTCTCTCTGCATGCCATAAAATATTTGCATATTTGAATGTCAGATTTTCCAAGTGCTGGAAGCAACAGGCTCTGGTATGTTCTTGAGTTATTTTGTATAGCAGCATCTGTCTCATTTCAGCAGCCATCAGAGCTGTGAAGTGACCCAGGAGCAGCCTGGCAGGAAGAAAGAACGTGGGATCCATGGGAAGTTCCTTATAACACGGAGCCAGCAGAGGCCTTGGGGGGCCCTTTTAGTTCATGGCAGCTTCAGGACATGTTTTCCACCAGTTGACTTTTTATTTTATTTTTTAAAAGGCAGATTAGCAAAGGAAACAAATACTGAGTGATGACTACAGAATGTATCTTTGGAACTTGCTAGACTAATTACTGAGGCTCCAAAATCACTTGAAAAGCAACACATTTTGTTTTGCAATATACATTCTTGTTGCCAATTTTTTTTTCTAATTTCAATCAGAATCTACCTCACACTGGAGAGTTGATTATGGTAGAACTGGAGCTTGGTGGAAAATACTCTTATTAAGACATCATAGTTCCAAATACTCCTTGACTTTTCTGTATATAGAATGATGTCAGGAACATCCCCCTAGAAAATGTTCTCAGAGTTTTAAACAGCTTTCTTCTGAAACGATACCTTCTGGCTAAGTGACTATA
This sequence comes from Peromyscus aztecus, assembly GCA_902168405.1. Classification (NCBI taxonomy): domain Eukaryota; kingdom Metazoa; phylum Chordata; class Mammalia; order Rodentia; family Cricetidae; genus Peromyscus; species Peromyscus aztecus. The sequence continues at coordinate 8,490 of CABHPQ010174668.1, forward strand.
ATAATAGATGTTTGTTGTATGCCAGGTAACATTAGCTACATCCTCACAATTACCTTCAGAGGTGGGTGTTTCAGTGATCTCTATTTACAGAGGAATAACCTGACACTTTTCTAAAGCAAGTTGCTATAAAGGGTGGACACTGGGTCTAAGTGGTGATTTTTGGTACCTATGGTATACATCATGTTGCTACTATTTATAGAAAGATGGTGACAGCAAGCTCTCCTAACTCAGTGTTACAGTTAGTATTGTCAACGTGACAAAATCCAGAATCACCCAGAAGACAGACCTCCAGGCATATCGATGCAAGATTATCTTGGTTAACAGGAGTGGAAGGACTCATCCACCACGGGTGACACTATTCCCTTGGCTGGGATCCTGGACTATGTAAGTAAAGATGGAGAGCTGAGTAGTAGCGCACATTCAACTCTCTCTGCTTCCTGACTGTGTATGTGATGCAACCAGCTGCTGTATTCTCCCACTGCCTTGGATTCCTTGCCCTGATGGACCCTACCCTTCAACTGTCAGCCAGAACAAACACTTTCTCCCTGAAATTGCTTTTCCCATGGCATTTTTACCACAACAACAGGAAAAGAAGCTAAGATACTTAGTATTTTGATGTTTGAATGCTCAGGCTCTGGTCTATGTACATACCACATTTTCTAAGGAGCTTCCTGGTAATTTCCAGATAATATTTTACCAACTAATATTTGATAAAAGAGATGGGATTGTAGCTTAAACACAGCAGTGTGACTGCTTTGAGACAGTATCAACTGGAAACTTTTATTAATTTCACAAAATTTGTCCTGTGCTGATGTGGGCCAGGGCAATTGCTAAGGATCTCATGATTACAGAGAGCACATCTTTATTCTTTACACTGAGGTGGTGACAATTATTTTTGAAGTTTACCATGTGATACTGAACAATCTAAGCAGATACAAGTCTTTTGGTATCTACAACGCTTTCATAGGTATCTCCAGAGATATTTTTTGCCCTTGATCAATAGTTTTCTCAGATTCCAAACAGGGAACCTAGTTAATTTAGCTATACTGCTTTCCATCCATCCATCCATCCATCCATCCATTCATTCCTTCATTCATTCTCCATTCATTCATCCAGCTGGTCACAGAATTTGTATTTATTTTGTATCTAGTATGTGCCAATGAGCTCCATATTTCAGGTGCAATTCCTATTCTCATTGGGTCCAAATGGAGTGGCCGCTATTGACAAATACAATCATGATTATTAAGAATGCCAGCAGGACAGAATGAGGGCAAAGGGAGGGACAGTATACAAGAGGCTTGGCTCCTGGTAGGTTATCACTGTGTGCCTGTGTGCTGTAGTCTGGATCTTAGTCGTCCTCTAAATGTACACGTGCTTGATGCTTTGGGACAATCACAGTAAAGACTCGAGGAGGTTGAACTTAGTGGGAGGACTTGGGCAGGTTGGCAACATAGTCTCACAGGGTTGGGGTAAACCTATTTCTTCCTCTCTAGTACTCAGGTACGGGGCTAATAGTCTTCCCCTATCATGTGCTCCCAACATGATGTACCATGGCCAACTGGACATGGACTGAAATCTCCAAAGCTGTGAGCCAAGTAAACCTTCTATCTTTTGAAGTTGATTTATTGCTTCTATTTGCGACAGTACTGGAAAGATGAGACACCATGCCTAGGTGAATGACTGGTAAAAGACACATGGCTCCCTAAAGTTCAGTCTGAGGCTCTGGAATGGCGTCTGTCTCCTGGGTACCACGTGCTCATTATGGTCTTGAAATCGAGACAGCTGTAATTTCCACGTGAGATCCTTGTGAGATGGGGCCCACTAACATCCTTTCTTGAGGAAGATAGAAGACTCATGAGGTACACAAGGGAGTACATAAAGGGCCCAGAGGCAGCTCATGAGCAGCTCACAAGGCTGTGTGTGAGGCTCATACCCTCTGTGAAAATGTCCATGTGGCTGATGATCATGGCAAGAGCACATGTACTCCCAACATGGTGTGCTACTATGCTATGGACTTCTGCTGGTGTAGCTGACTATAAATTATCCATAAATCTGTAAGTATCATACATACTTCCATAAGCTATTCTAATTAAACACACTAGCTCACCAAGATAGACATGGGGGTTCATTACAATTTTTAAAAATATTTTATTTGTTTTGTGTATGGTGGTTGGAGCATGTGGAGATCAGAGGACAGCTTGTGGGTGTTGATTCTTATCTTCTACCATGTGGATCCTGAAGATGAAACTCAGGTCATAAAGTTTGGTTCTAAGTGCCTTTCCCGCTCGGAGCCACCTCACTGGCCTGGTAAGTCACTCCTTTGGTCTATCATTGGCACCCTATCTGGAGTAAATGGGTGTTTATTCATGTCTTTGCAAGAAAAATTAATTAATTAATTAATGCAATATCTGTTCTGGTTGTCCAGGTTGAGTGCTGGCTCCATCAAAGTGAATTTTCCTAATTTGCATAGGCCTCCATCAAGGTACCAGAGTGAACAGCAGGGTGAGGAACTCTGGGGAAGAATAGCATGACCTGTGAAGTCATGGACAAAGAAAGAGCTGTAACATGAAAAAGGTCCTAAAAGGGCCAGGCAAAGCAGATGATACTTGGATCAGGGCCTTGCAGTCACCCAGGCATTGGGGTTTCCATTTCAGTGCAGGGAAAAGCCATCAGAGGCTTCATCACGGTCAGTGGCTTCCAAGTGACTGCTTGGGCTCTTAATATCCTCATCTTTGCCTCTCTAGCTGTTCCTGGATTCAACCCTGGTCACCCCAGCATCTCATCCATAAACAGGGATCAATAGCATCTCTCTCAAGGCTTTAGACATTTCTTTCATTTAACAATCAGGCAGGGTGTCACAGCTAAAAGTCCATCTGAGAATTCTTTCTCCACGCTCTCTGAGCACAGAAGTAATATTAGCCAAGATTTATAGGGCATTTCCGAGAGCCCGACTTTGTAAGAGGCTGTCTTGTTTCTACACATCTAATCTGTGTGAGATTCTGTGTACACTCTCTCACTGACTCTTGTTTCTGTGATGCCGAGGCTGAGGTATGAAGTTGAGTGTCGCGGTTCCCTAGCTAGTGAAAGGAGGGAGGAAGAAAAACCACAGGTCTCAGCCTGTGTGGACAGTTACCAACACTCTCCATCAAGGGCTGAACTTTATGTTCCACATTAGAACTGTCCCACATGCTTCATGGTTGCAGGATTTTGAGGGGAGTTCACACTCCTACAGCTTGCCTCCACCTCACCCCCCCCCCAACCCTTGAGCGGTAGCATCTTGGAGACAGGGTGTCGTTTCCATTCCTAACACTGGGGTTACCTACCCTTCTCATATGCTGCTGAAAGCTTCCTTGACTCGGAAATAGTATAGAAAATGCAGCTTTAAAAGAGCTGACACCTCCATTATATTTTGGTATCTGTCGGAAGGAGCGCCGGTATTTAGAGACCCGCTGAGCTCATGCCGACATCTCTGCAGGTAAAGTCTGTCTTGAAAGGCATTTCTTCCAACTTCAGGCTGGGTTTAGAAGTCAAAAGTGAGGGCCCGCGAGGTGGTGACATCTGGGCCACATCCCAGGTCCTTGCTACCTGCAGCTTGGTGTTTATCTGAACACGTGTGACACTTTCCTCATCTGTCCAGATGACCCAAAGCCTGCCAGCCCCTGTTTGATGACGCTATTTTCATGAGTGAAATGGAATAGGCCAGAGGGAAGAGAGAGCGGAGAGCTTGGGTCTAAGTGTGGTTCTGCTGTGACCTTGAACAAATCAGGCTCCTAGGAACTCACCAGGTTGATGGGAGGATCAAAAGAGAAGATTCGAGGGTGAGCACTTAGCAAAGCATAGGAGGCTCTCAAAGTAGGAAACAGTGTGATTTCTGAGGTATCATTTCTGACCTAGTAGCTGCCTCTGCCCCTGGCTCAGAGTCCCCAGAGGGAGGAGGGAAGGAATCCTCCACAGGGTTAATGTTGTCCCCAGAGGCACAAGGGATGGCAGACCTAGGAAGGGGTGTCTGCTTTGCTTTTGTGTCTAAATTAAGTGTGTTTCTGTCAAAGCTGTCATCAGGATGTCATTTCCTTCACAAGTACAGTGAGGGAGAGAGGAATATGCAGAGCCCCAAGGGTATGGTGGAGTTTGGGAGGTAGGGCCCAGCTTTGTCAAAAAGTGGGTGGTATTTCATTAATGAAACGGCTCAAGGGCTTTGTCTGGTTTTCCTCTACATCTGGATTCTGCCTTCATTCCTTATCCCGGCTTAGCGTCTGGAAATGCTAGCCCTGCCACAGCATACCTCTCTAGGTCCCTCTTCTTTCCATGTCAGGGTAGTGTGGGCTTGCCAATGGGAGGACAGGGAGAGGTGGAGGAGCTGGAGGTTTTCTTGGCAGGGGGAGGGATTTGAGACCAGAAGCTGGTTTTGAACAAGGTTGCTTGCCTTCTTGCCAAGTGCACCCATGCTGGGAGAGATTCAGAAATCATCCCAGTGTGCTCAGTCCTGGGGTTAGCACTACTAGTCCTGGGTCTACAGAACCCTTGCTCCTTGGAAACCAAGCTGGTTTATCACCTTAGAGAAACCCTTGCAAGGAGCTGGAGATGCGTCTCAGTTGATAGAATGCTTTCCTAGCATGCCTAAAGCCCTGAGTTTAATCCTCATTGCTAAACCAACCACCCGTGGTGGTGCATGTCTGTATTCTAGCATCTAGGAGCTGTGGGTGGGAGAATCAGAAGTTCAAGATCATCTTGGATACATATTGTATTTGAGATCAACCTAGGACATATAAGACCCTGTTTCAAAAAAGGAGGGGGAGGGGGAGGAGGAGTCAGTGATAAAGAAGAACCTTAGTGGTGGTACAATAGGTGGGTCCCCTCCAGCAGATCACTTGATCATGAAGCTGCTGTGGGATGGCTTTCTGTATGCTGTGAATATGTGTGGCTCCCATTGGATAATAAATAAAGCTGCTTAGGCCTATGGCAAGGCAGCTGAGAGGCAGGTGGGAAATCCAAGAAGAGATACAGAGAGAAGAAGGTCCAGGGCACAGGTAGCCACAGCCCGTTCTTGTATTTGTAAGTGGCCAATGTCTGCCTGTTGTATGATATTTTGTTTGTGTTCTGACAAATAAAGCTTACCCAGAGATCAGAGGCTGGAGCTAGCCACTAGTTAACCATAGAGGCCAGGCAGTGGTGGCACACACCTTTAATCCCAGCATGTGGGAGGAGGAAGCAGGAAGATCAGAAGTTCAAGGTCATTCTTGCCTACACAGTGGGTTTGAGACCAGCATGGATACATGACATCCTCTTTTTCTTTCTTTTTTTATGGTTTTTTGAGACAGGATTTCTCTATGTAACAGTCCTGGCTGTCCTGATACTTGCTCCATAGACCAGGCTGGCCTCAAACTCACAGTGTAGACAAGGATGACCTTGAACTCCTGATCTTCCTGCTTCCTCTTCCCAAGTGCTGGGATTAAAGGTGTGTGCCACCATTGCCTGACCTCTATGGTTAACTAGTGGCTAGCTCCAAACTCTCCAGGCAAGCTTTATTTGTCAGAATACAAACAAAATATCATACGTCTATCTGCCTCTTTTCCCTGGCTGCCTCCCGGGGAGACTTGCTAGCACCTTCTTTTCCTCTGTGGGAAGAAGGAAACCTTCACCCCCCCATGCAGCAGCAAGGGCTGTTTCCCAGGTTCTTCCTCGGTGGCCTTCAAGGTGATGTGGTTGGTGAAGGCACTCAGTGGGTTGGTGGCTGAGCGGACAGTGGAGTGGATCTTCTGTTCTTTTCCCCAAAGACCACGGAGCCCTTGGACGCTTTGGCAGCATCTGCACCTTGGTGATCTCTAGGGAGAGACTAAGTGGCTCTCTTGGCCTCCCATCCCCAAGGCTGGTGTCCACACCTCTGCTCTTCCTGGTCTGATCACGAGCCTGCGGGGGCTCGCGCTTCTCCGTCAGTGTTGTGCACCGGGGAGTGGGGTTTCTCCATCTGCTCATCAGGTGTCCCATCTGTTGCCGCTGTCACCTTTCACGGTCCCTTCCTCGGGGGCTGGCAACATAATAGCAGTCCTCCACTTTTGAAGAGAGGTTTCAATCCGGCATTTAGAGATCCCAGTCAGCAGCAAATGATCTGAAAAAGACTCTAATCATACACTTTTCAGAGCTCCAAAGGCAGCTTTGTCTGATCCGTTGTTTAAGGTCTCCTTGCAGGACTTACATCACCCGGAGACAGGTCACAAGAAGGCTGCTGGCAGATGACTTGGGGCTACCTCAGAGGGTCACCATACTTCTCTTGGAGTTCCAGGGTAGAAATTTGAGCTTTGACACAAGACTGGCCATCATTTATTACCCATTCATTCACAATATATGTAAGCGTCTACATACAGGCAGCTTTTCTATCTGAGGCCACTCTTCAAAAATTTTGTTTTGTTTTTGTTTTTATCTATCTATGTATGTATCTATCTATGTAGCTGATGTTTTCCTGGTCCTGCCTGGCCCACGGTCAGGACAAATCTCTCTCACCCACCAGTCCTGCAGCCGCTCGGACCCAATCAAACACACAGAGACTTATATTATTTATAAACCGTATGGCCTAATGGCTCAGGCTTCTTGCTAGCTGTTCTTATATCTTAAATTAACCCATTTCTATTAATATATAAGTTGCCATGTGGCTCGAGGCTTACTGGTATCTTAACATGTTGCTTCTTCTCACAGTGGCTGGCAGTGTCTCCCTGCCTCAGCCTTCCACTTCCTCAAATTCTCCTCCCTCTTTGTCCCGTCTATACTTCCTGCCTGGCCACTGGCCAATCAGCGTTTTATTTATCAATCAATCATCTACAGCACATCTATCTATCTATCTATCTATCTATCTATCTATCTATCTATCTATCTATGATTTTTTTAAGACAGGCTTTCCCTGTGTAGCCTTTGCTGTCCTGGAACTTGCTCTGTAGACCAGGCTGGCCTCGAACTCACAGAGATTCACCTGCCTCTGCTTCCTGAGTGCTGGGATTAAAGGTGTGTGCCACCACCGCCCAGTGAACTCTCTGCTTTTATGCCAACTACGAGCCTTGTCTTTCCTTGTGGCCCATAACAGGCCAACAGGGAGAAGGTATTGTGAGGCAGAGGGACAGTTATGCGGAAAGGCCCAGAAGGAACCAGGAAACAGAATGAAGCGGCATTCCCTGCTACAGTTCCCCATGTGAGGGGTGCTGGCATCTGGAGCTAGGAGTGTGGAGAGTATTTCCCACCTTTGTTCCCTAAGACACACCTCCACCTGACATCCTCTTCTGCTCTACCCAGAAGGGCTCTGCAATATTTAGCAGATCCAGGCCCTGCAAAGCAGCGCTGAGTCAACATATGGAAGATGAGAGCTGTAGCCTGAAGCAGGGATGAGGAAGGAGGGGAGGAACAAGATGGGTTAGAAGAGCCCCCCTTGACTCCTTTGCACCCTCTGACCCCTTCCTCCCATCATACACCCTCATTTGTTCATTTAGCAACTTAATGTGCAAGTGAGGGACAGTGGGAAAGAAGGTCCCTACCCTCATGGAGTTTCATTCCTGGTGGGAAAGGCGGATAGTAAATAGGTAACTGAACTGTTAAGTGGAGGTGAAGGAAATGGGTGGGATGAGTGTGTGTGTGTGTGTGTGTGTGTGTGTGTGTGTGTGTGTGCATGCTTGCATTTAAGGTGGCTTCCCTTAAGGGCTTCCTGGAAGAAGTGTATTATTTTAATGTATTGTAGTAGAGACTGGAATGAAATGAGTGAGCAAGCCAGGTGGGGCTGCCCAGAAGACGACTGCAAAGGGAATGAACAGGAACATAGCCCTTGGATGAAATCAAAGCTCTGCTTGTTGAAGGGAGGCTGGGTTCCTTTAGAAGTACCAAGGGAGGCAGATGAGGAAGTCGCCAGACCCCAGGGAACCTTAGGAACTAACAAAGTCTTTCCCCCTGTAGACAGAGGCTGGTGGCCAGTCTTGGAGGATTATAAAGCCTAAGCTGGTTTTGACTGGTGTGTATTTCAAGCACTCATTGGATCTGTAACATTTTCTATTTCTTCCTTCCAGAGGCCATTATTTCACAGTAAGCACAACAGTTTGCATCAGTGTCCTGCAAAGGCCCATGTGTAAATGGCCTTATCCTAGCCCACAGCATTGCTAGAAGGTATGAAGCCTTTAGGAGATGGGACCTAGTGAGAACTTTCATGTCACTGCAGGGAGCCTTCAAATGGGTTATTGTGACTCTCGTTGCTTCCTTTTTTGCATTCTGGCTAGGAGGTGAGTGACTGCTTGGCCATACTTCCCTTGCATGACGTGTTGTCTCACCAGAGGCCCCAGCTAACCGCAGGCTGAAAGCCAAACCGTTTCTCGGTCTAAGTTGATCTCTGGTGTTCGTTAGAGTAATGGTGGGCTGGTTAGCAGTAAGTGCTATCAGGAGACAATGCTGATGAATGGTTTTGGAGGGATTTTCAAGATAAGTCACTGTGTCCCCAGGAGCCACATCTGTGCTAGACCTGTAACCTTTAATATCCAACCAGAAGGTAGTGCTTGCCGAAGCCTGCATGTCACTCCTCTGCCCACTCTGTGGTCACCTTTTATCACACTCTTATTTCAGGGATGGGATCTAGCTCAGTTGGTAGATGCTCCATCTCTCACAAAATTGGGTGTGGTGGCACATGCCTGTAATACCAGTTCTCTAGGGCTGGAAGATAGGAGGTCAAAAGTTCAAGGTCATCTTTAGCTATATATCACATCCAAGGCCAGCCTGGGCTACATGAGACCCTGTCTCAAACAAAATAAACAACAACAACAAAACCCGATCATTTCAAAAGGCAGGATGGCTTCTTGTTTTCTGCCAAGATCCTGACCAATAGAGACTCCTAAGGAATACAAACTAATTCTGTAGCTGGGTATCATGCTGAGGATGCCCAGGCTGAATCACTGTTCCTTTTCTCCTTCCTTCCTCCTCATCTCTTCCTCTACTTCCTCTTCCTCTGCCGCCTTTAGTGTGGAGATTGAACCCAGGGCCATGTACATGTTACATAAGCACCCTACCATTGAGCTGTCGTCTCAGCCCTACTTTTCTCCTTTAAACTTTTATTTTATTTATTACTATTTGCATGTGTGTGACTGTGGGCCATGTGTCTAGCAAGGCATCATATATGGAGGTCAGAGGACAACTTTTGGAAGTTGGTTGTCTTCTTCCACCATGGTTTTGGGGATAGAACTGAGGTCTTCCGACTTGTGCAGCAATCACCTTTGCCTGGTGAGATGTCTTCTTGATACTTCTTTTCTCTTTTCAAAGAGCCAGATTGGTGTTGTGAGTTTGTCCTCTGGGGGTCTTTGAGCAGAGACATAAGCTCCCACTCCCCATAGTCTTATCTAGGATATTTGGATAAGGTCTCCCTCCAGAGGAAAGGACAAATTTGTTGTGGTCCAATATAATAATGACAATGTCTTCCCCGGACCAATGTCAGGTAAATGGACACCCATTCATTATAAAGGATCTGAGTTTCCTGTGCTTCCCAGCCAGTGCAGCCAGGCCTTTCTCACTGTCTTATAGGGACTGGGGTTTAGGAAATGTTGACTTTTGGCCACTGCTCTTGATTCTGACCCTGAAGTCATGAATGCTGCCAACATCCATATAGCTAATGCTATGGTTGGTTCCATGCTAGCTCATAATTGGAGTAAAACCTCAGACTTTTCATGATTCTTAACTGGAGACTTCCATGTTTATGACAGGTTCTTTATTTTATTACTATTAATTGTTTGTTTGTTTGTTTGTTTTTCAAGACAGGGTTTCTCTGTGTAGTCCTGGCTGTCCTAGAACTCACTCTGTAGAACAGGCTGGCCTTGGACTCACAGAGATCTGCCTGTGTCTGTCTTCTGAGTGCTGGGATTAAAGGCGTGCACTACCACTGCAGGTTCTTACGTTATGTTTTTATGTTCTTTATGTTTATGTTATGGCATGTTCTTTAACTGCCCTGCTACCATCTTTTTTTCCATACAATGTATTCTGATCACAGTTTCCCCTCCCTCAACTCCTCCCAGATCCTCCCCACCCACCCAATTCCATGATTTTGTTTCTTCTTTTCTCCCTTCCTTCCTTCCTTCCTTCCTTTTTCTCCCTCACTCTCTTTTTCTCTCTTTAGAAAACAAACAGGCAACAAAAAAGAAACCAAACAAACCAAAATTAAATAAAACAAAATGAACCCCCCAAACAAACAAACAAAGCTAAGAAAAAAACACCAGAAACACACACACATAAACAAAATCCATAAAAACATGAAGTGGGAAACCATAATATACAAGCCAAAGGCCAATAAAGCAACCACAAAAATGCCCAAACAAAACAACATGAGACAAAAAGTCTACACAAATCTCATTGAGTTTGTTTTGTTTTCACTATCTCCTGGTAGGCACAGGGTCTACGCTGAAGTGTGGTTAATACACCCAGGGAGACTCCATGGGAGAAAACTCAGTGTTCCTTTGCACCGCTACCATCTTCAGCGCTACACGTTCAAAACCAAAGCCATCACCCTCACTCCCCTGCCTCCTTCTATGACAGCATTCCTGTTTGAATCAAAGATTCTTTGTTGCATTGAAGGACGCTGAACCCTTCAATCTCACGCCTTATCATGTCCCATTCCTTAGCAAATTCAGCAGTCACTTTCAAGATGTCAGCCACCTCCTCTGCTGTCCCAGGCCACACAAAGTCTATAATGTGCACAAGTCTATAGTGTGTCCCGTTTTGCTTACCAAACTGACTGGGCTCTACCTTCCCTACTCAGTTCTTTAGACCACATACCTTATATTCTTTATGAATCTTTCCTTTTTTTAAAAAAAAAAAATCATTTTAGGTCTGATGAAATAGCTCAGTGGGCAAAACGGCTTGTCACCTAGTGATGTAAACCTGAAAACCTAAGTTTGATTTCTGGATCCCACATTGTAAATGAAGGTGGAGTTTCTGTCTGGATCGACAGGTCCCAAATAACCAGCATCCACTTCCCAAATTACCACATAGAGGCTTATATTAATTATAAATGCTTGGCCGATGGTTCAGCCTTATTACTAGCTAGCCTTCATATTTAAATGAACCCAATACTATTAATCTGTGTATTGCCACACAACCCATGGCTTACCAGTCCTCTGGCATCTTCCTCCACACTGCCTTTCTTCATCCCAGTCCTCAGTTTAATTGTACTGCCTAACCTTATCTTGTCTTGCCATAGGCCAAAACAGCTTTATTATCAACCAATGAGAGTAACACACATTCACAGTGTACAGAAGAATTATCCCACAGCACACATGATGAAAGGTGAGAACTGGCCTGTGCTGGTTGTCTTCTGACCTCCACACACACACATATGTGCATGCTCACCAAGTACACGCATACAGACACACATATGCATGTATACACACACATACATTACACCTGTATACATACACATACATATGCACATGCACACACATACATATATACACACAAAATAAAAAATAAATACATGTAAAAATGAACAAAAATGAAAATGTGTAGATGAAATAAAAGCATATCAGAAAATGTAGCTATAATCTACAGTGTGATTTATTTGTGTTATTAGAGTGTACTTCTTTTGCACCTGTAAGTTACATCATAACATAATAAAACAACAGGAGTTTGACAATTTTTAAAAAAAATTTAGATGTATTTGTTTTATGTATATGAGTGTATTACTCAGTTGCATGTCCGTGCATCACATGTGTGCCTGCTGCCCACAGAGACAAGCAGAGGCCATTAATTCCATTGGCACTGGAGTTATATCAGTTTGTGAACTGCTGTGTGGGTGCTGGGAATCGACCCAGGATTTTCTGAAAGAACAAATGCTCCTAACTGCTGAGCCATCTCTCTATGCTCTTGACAAACTTTTCATTGAATACAAGCCTTAAGTCTTGTGGACACCTATAAATTATTTCAGTGAGCAGAGCCACGTCTACCTGTAGAAGATGCCTGTACCGTCAACCCCGACATCTGCACCTGGAGCTTCAACTGACTATTGATAGAAAGTTTTACCCGTATTGAACAATGTGGTGTAACAACTGCATTTATAGTGTGTGTGTGTGTAGTTGTGTTTAGAGGCCATTAAAATCTATAGGAGGGCTGGGTAAGTTAATTCCAAATCCCATACCTTTTTATAGACGAGGCTCGAGCATGCGTGGTTTTGGCACCGCAGGACTCTTGCAGCCAGTTCCCCATGGATACTGAGGATGGCTGTTTGTGGCTTCTCATTGTGTCCTTTGCCCCTTTTATTTTGAGAATTCTCTTTGCATAATTTCAGCTGTGTGTCATCAGATCGGAGACAAAAGCAATAGTTCACACTTTGCAGAGTTTAATGATCAGATTAGCCTCCCTAAGGGGAAGGGGTGGTGGCCGTTTGGTTCTCTTGCTCTGAGAGAGGCAGAGCAAGGATGCAGCTTCCTGTGAAGGCAACCAGCTAAGACTAACATTTGGTGATCCTTTCCTGCCTAGGGTGTTCTCTTCCATAAAGAATATCATATAGGTGTGACTTGAGGTGAAACTCTGAAACAAAAACCTTGGTTTCTGATACTTTCTTTCCTTTTTCAAACCCTCTGCTCCAGGTTCCCATCTCCTCAGGTGTCTGATCTCTTCCTGTGATAAAACGCTGCTGTGGCAACACTGAGACTCCACCCCTCCTCAGCTGCATATTAATAAGAGCATTTACATTTTGAACGAGCAGCTTCTGAAGATGGTGTCAGAATTAAAGGCGAGGGCTGTAGATGTGGCTCAGTGGTGAAGAACGTGCTTAGCATATGCAAAACACTGGGCTCAACCCCTATGCTGAAAGAGGATCTAAAATCAAAGAACAATAAAACAAAATAAAAGTGAGGAGTAGAGACCACAGGTTGAAGTAAAGGGTTCTTACATATGGTACTGATTGGCCCGTCCCTGACATTTCTGAGTGTATTTTCTTCTTACATGACTGTGGTTTCACTGTGCTCTGCAGACAGCTGTAGAACTCAGTTTCCAGATGTGCGTGCCATCAGATAAAAGACTTGTTGGTGAGCTCCAGAGGCTGGGCTAACCACAGAGCAAGTATACTGGTTAGCTTTTTTCACCTTGACATACACGAGAGATACCTGGAGAGAGGGAACCTCAACCGAGGAATTGCCTCTGTCATATTGGTCTGGGACCTTGTCTTGTTTGGCGATTGATGTGACAGGGTCTAGTCCACTGTGGGCGGTGCTACCCCTGGCTACATGGTCCTGAGCTATAAAAGAACGCAAATTGAACCATGGAAAATCAGGTTAGTAAGCAGAATCGCTCTATGGCGCTTGCCTCTAGGCTCCTGTCTTGAGTTCCTGCCTTGGCTTTCCTCTGTGATGAACTGTAACCAGTAAGCACCTTTTCCTCCCTGAGTTGCGTTTGGTTAGTGTTTTATTCATAGCAAGAGAGAAGTTAACTAGAACAGCCAGTAAGGAGATGGCGTCTGGGGTCAAGGTGAACATCAGTCCATTTGGGAGACACTTTTCCTATGCCAAATCCTGGGGTGAGGCGAGTCAGCCCATCCGCAGCTAAGAGTCTGAGGACCAGGCAGGCTGGTACTGGAGACCTCACTTGTGGGAGGAGAGGGGCAGACAGACAGACAGATTCTGAGCACCAGGCAGGCTGGTACTGGAGACCTCACTTGTGGGAGGAGAGAGAGACACACACAGAGACAGAGTGGGGAGAGGGGAAGAGAGAGAGAGAGAGAGAGAGAGAGAGAGAGAGAGAGAGAGAGAGAGAGCTAGAGAACATGCTCTATTTAGTTCAACTGAGAGGTAGAACAGACCCAAGTTGCTCTAGAATGACGGACTTGGGCTGGTGGGACCTGTCAGGAGACAGGTGCCTGCTGTGGTCACTAGCACAGCATTCGTCTCAGTTCTGGAGACAAGCGAGGTCCAAAGGGGACAGGATTCAGCCCCACAGGAATGAGCTGGTGACACAAGAGCAGATGGAGAGCTATGTTTCTGCTGTGAAGGCTGGAGGTGGAGAGCGGCCTCTAGTACTGCTCTGAACAGAGGCAGGGCCTGTCATAGAGTGCTCCTCAGAGACGGTGTAGGGACCCAGTGCTCTTTCCTAGGAACCCCGGGCCCGAGATAGACTGATAAATGCATCCTAGAGTCTTCCTCTCCCCTAAAGTGGGGGGTGGGTATTATTCAGCTTTGCATCTTTTGATGCCCAGAACAGCACCAGGTACATTATAGCTCCTCGATTTAGGTTTCATGCACAATTGCAGGGTTTTCTCTGGGAACACAGAAATGATGACCTGATGCCCATCCTCACGAGACTGACATTCTAGGGTAGCAGATAATAATGAGGTAGAAACCAGAGAACACTCATTTTCTGAATCATCAAGTGTTCTGTGAAAGGTAAAAAGAGATGGATGAATTGATTCTGTGATGGAGGATCACTTTGAATCGAGTAGGTCAGGTGGTGCTATTGGACCTGAGATGTGATTGATAAGAGAGAAACAGCTGCTGAACTTAGCTGTCAGGGGTAGAGGGATGGGAAAGACCGCCCCGCCGCAAGCAGTAAGTGCAAAACCCTAGGCAGCAACTCCTCAGGAGCGTTTAGAAGAAGAGAAGGGATCAGGATTGCTGTGTGGCTCTGGTAGAGTATGCCGTGGCACGCGCGAGTGGAGGGCTGCACTTGGAGAAAATGGCAGAGGCTCCAGCCACACTGTTTTAATTGAGCCCTGCTGGCATTTTGGGTGAGGCAGGCATGGATATTAGGTAACATTTAAGCATCTTTAGCCCTCGCCTACTAAATGTTACTAGCACCTCCTCTCCCAATTCATTCTGACAACCAAGAAAAATCCCCAGAACCATTTCCATTCCCACACACTGCCTCACGAGGACCCCTGGAAAATCACTGTATTAGTCATGGCTCTCTAGAGAAATAGAGCCAACAGTGTGTGTATATACTTACAGACCAAACACACACACACACACACACACACACACACACACACACACACACACACTTCACAGTCACAGCTTCCATAGTCTGAATTTATAATGGTGCAAAAGCCATATGCATTTAGTAGGACTGTGCTAGAATTCTGAATTTTAATCTTTTTCAGGGCTAGTGATATGCAGTACTCTCTTGAGATAACTCCTAGTCAGCTACACAGTTGTGAGGGCACTGTTGCTGAGCTACAGTGTGGAGCAGGTTAGGTGTGCTAAATATATTTTCAACATACTGCTTTTTACCTCACAATAAATTTATGAGACCTAAGCCCATCTTAAGTTGAGAAACCCCCACATACCGTGTGTGTGTGTGTGTGTGTGTGTGTGTGTGTGTGTGTGTGTGAACAGATTTATTAGCAGAATGAGTTAGTGCAGTTCTGCAGGCTGAGACATCCAAAGATTTGCAGTCAGTGAGCTGGAGAGCCAATGGATTAGTTCCCATTCTGAAGGTCAATGATGGGCAGGCCGGAGACTCAGAAATGGCTGCTGTTTCATTTCAAGTGTGAACCCAGGAAAAAGCCTGTGTCTTGATTTGAAGAAAATCAGGCAGAGGAATTCTTTCCTATTTAGTGAGAGTCAGCCTAGTTGCTTTGTCCAGTCTGGAGGAGGCTAACCACACCAGGGAATGCAACCTCCTATACCCAGCCTGCCAGTTCACACTGTAAGCCCCACTGGGGAATGCAACCTCCTATACCCAGCCTGCTAGTTCACACTGTAAGCTTAGCCAGAGTCAGTTCAAGACTCATGAAGAACAATGCTTGACCAAATGCAAGGTTTTTAAAAAATCATTACACTTATTGATTTAGTGTGTATGTGTGTGTGTGTGTGTGTGTGTGTGTGTGTGTGTGTGTGTGTGTATTCCATAGTGGAGATCAGAGGACAACTTACAGAAGCAGGTTCTCTCCTTCCACCATGTGGGGTCCAGGGACATCCTACTTGTGCTACAAGTGATCTTACATGTAAGCCACATTACTAGCCCCAAGCCAATAAAGTTTAAGCATAAATTTAACTATCATGATTACAGAAGGCCTTAATGTCACTCCTGTGGGGTTGAGCTTTGGGGCAAGGTAGGAGTGACTCAGTTGAATCTCATGGCTGAAGGTAGAAGACAGTCCTTGGCTATCAAAACTCCTTCCATCTCAAGTTTATCACGGTCAGTTTAGGGGTAGGTTACAATCTGAGTAATGACAATGGTGACATTATCTTAGAATCTATTAGTACCGTTCTGTTTGCAAAGCTGACAATTGTCACGCACAAGGACCAATTTCACCTCCATGGCTGTCTTGCAGGTAGCCAAGTTGGTTACTCTTCTAGAGAAGAGAGAAGCTGCTTGGAATGGGCAAGAGATCCACCGAGGTTATCCTCATGTCTGTGGGAAAAGAGGGGCTCGAGCGAACTGGGTTTCCTAGGTGGTGGGGATCTTGCAGCAGAGAACACCAGACCACTGAGGGTGAACAGAGCTGCAGCAGGTGGGACAATACAGCCGGCAGGTGAAACTCAAGGACGCTGGGTGCTGCCTGGCTACAGTGTTACAGCAGAGCTGTCACTTAGCAAGAAGATGGTGTGGCTGACAGAGCCTGCTGCCGAGTGGCAGCTGGGGTCAGGGTGACTCAGAGGGAGCCAAGACCCAGTGCTGGCAGGGAGACAGCCAGACGGTGGGTTGGGAGTAGTCCAATCTGTCACCAAGTCAGGGGCAGGCTTTGACTCAGTGGGGAGGCTGAAGTGACACACAGGCTGATCTCTCTGTCTCCTCAGCCTTTTCCTAGAGACCCCGCGGGCTTCTGCCTGCACCTGCTCTCCCCGCTAGGTTGCCTGGGCTGTCTGCTGATGAGAGAGAAGGAGCAGAGAAGTAGTGTGGGCTGCAGTCCGTGCATCTCTTGCTGAAGCAATCCATGAGCTAGGATAGGAATAGTTCACTCTGGAATTCCTAGACCCTATTGTTATGCCTAGGCAATGGAGACCCCTGGGGTGCTTCTCTGTGGAGGGAACAATAGCACCTTGAGGACAGACTAGTGTTTCCCTGGGACTGGTGGTTTTCACTGTGTGTGGAATGAGGGGATTTAGGAATCCCAGGAGAAGGAATATAAGGCCTGGGGGAGACACAGGTTATTGGAAAATAAGGACACAAAGACAGGAAGAAACATGTGGAATGGACAGGGCTGCTCTCAAGGCCAGAGAGATGGGCAGCCGGGTGCAACCCGTGGATGTGGTGAGGTGAGATACAAAGGCCACAGATCTGAGGGCCGCAGATTTGCAGTATAGCCCACCTTCTCTCAAGAAAACATAGTCAAATTAGGTGTGGTAGCACATGCCAATAATTCCAGCTTGGGGGAGGCTGAGGCAGGAGGGTTGTGAGACTCAGGCCAGCCTGGGCAACGTAGCAAGACCATGTCCTGCCCCCCACCTCCCAAAAAACCCAGGGGATCTGAAAATGATGGAAATAACAGCTCATTTTTCTTTGTAGATGCTTTTAAGTGGCCCAGTGTTCTGGGGGCTTCGGAGTCAAACCTAGACAGGAGTCAGGATTCTGTTTGGATCTGTTCCTACCATAGGAACCCATGGGCTTCCTGGGAACAGTGTGCCAGCAGGGGAGTTCCTCCTTGCTCTGTCCCTCCAATTCCTATCCTGGGGTCTCTCTCACTCTCATCGACCCCCCATGTATTCCTTGTTTTCTGTTCACAGATGGCCATCCTGGTCTTCTAGTCTCCCTGCCGCCATGTCCTGGGTGTTTACTCTTCTGTCCACTCCGGCTGCTCCGATAGCCTTGGCCTGCCTTCCTTCCTCCTACTCATCTCACAAGCACTCACAATTGGGTTGTGACTGACTTCAGACTCTTGGGGGTTGCGGGAGAGTATTTACTGTTGGATAAATGCTTCACTTTTAAATACTTAGAAGGATAAGCTTGCAGGAAATCTCGAGTATATAATACCTGAGTTATGATGACAGTCCATTTTGTGAAAGCTCATGGTTAAAAATGGAAGGCTTACCATGCCTTTGAAAGAAATGTAGAGCAGGAAGAGGGGGAAATACATGTGTGTATACATATTTGTATGTGCATATGTGTGTGCATGTATGTATATACACACACAGTTTATAGAGGGTTCTATGTGGACTTCAGCATTAAATTTTGAGTAACTTCCAGCAATAAATTAAATATTCACTTTTGAAGCAAGAATAAACTTTTATTATTATTATTATTATTATTGTTGTTGTTGTTATAATTATTATAGACAGGGTTTCTTTCCATAGCCTGTCTGTCCTGTAACTTGCTTTGTAGTGTTGTACCCATTTTGTGAAACCCCCGGAGACCACCAAGGAGCCGGTTTCCGATGCAAGCACATAAGGGTCCTTTTATTCAGGTTCAACCTGGGCCATCTTACGGCAGATGAAAGGAAATGTGTCTGCTGCCATGAGTCCAGGTGTAGAGGATTTTTATAGGGAAAAACCACAAGCCGGGAATTGGCAACCTGGGATTGGGTAGAAGGGGCAAAATGATTTTTTGAAACTATTGGTCCAGATTTGGGGCGCGAAACCACATTTGAAACCATTGGGTTAGACTTTTGGCGGGGAACCACAACCTGCTAAACAGGATTTTTCTAGACTGCTCAGCAGGATTATCTAGATATGTTCAAGGGCCTAAACTGCAGACAGGATGTCTGCAGGAGGATACTGTTCTGTCCTTCCTGGAACTGAGTACAGCAGGTAGTCTGAGATGGTGGCCCTTTCCCTAAAATAGAGCCTGTAAAGTTAAGTCTAGGTCTTCATAGTAGATCAGGCTTACCTTGAGTTCTGCCTGCCTCTGCCTCCCAAGTGCTGATATTAAAGGCATGTGCCACCACCTCCTGGAACAAGAATAGAATTTTAAAAGGACAAAAACATATTCAGATTTTTAAAAAGCAAAATCTTCTTTCATTTTCAGATTCATTGTAGTATAACTGGTAAATAGAAACGTATATATTTAATTTTTGCCCCATAATGGGAAATTCACTTATTAATCGTGAAGTATTGGCCACAGCCAAACTGATGGGCCTGATACAGTCTTTGGGTTTCTGACAATGAAACCGGATGAAATGTGTTCAGATGGTTTTTCCCTCCATGGATTCCAGTCCCTGCTCACTGTGTGTCCTGTAGATGGAAACTGTGACTCAGACTGGTTGAAAGCCTGTGGGTCAGTGCAGGCCTTCTTGTCAATTGATTCTTACTTCCTGAGTCTTGGAGGTGAGTCAGTTTATTAGAGGTCTCAGGAAACATAAGCCATGTATGAGAAATGTGTGAGAAGAGATGTAGTAGGAGGACTTGGCTCACCGGGAGTCTCACTAATGCCTACTCTTATCTGGAGACTCAGGAAAGTCCACAGTGTAGTTCTCCTCTAAACAGGACCATCTAGGAAACCAGGGAGTGAATCCCAACCCTAGGGCAGATGAGATGCAAGGGCCCAACCCGGGCAGGCAGGCTGAAGAGGCCACATTTACTTTCCTCTACTTTGTATTCTGTTCACGTCTTCAGTGACCTAGAGGAGGCCTGCTCATAGTGGAGAGGCATCTACATTCCCGAATCCACTTACTACAGTGCTAGTCTCACCCAGCAACACACTCCTTCTCCCCAGACCAGGGTGGAGGGTCTCAGTCCCCTTGTCATCTGAGGGAGACCCATCCTTGCAAGCGGTCCTTGCAAGACCACCACTGTCAAAGGGCCGGTACTGGGCCTGGCGAGCTGGAGCCCCACTGCCTTCATCCTGCTCCTCTTTAGGCACCCTCTGGCTTGTAGACGGGCTTCCCTGGGGAAGCAGATGCCAATGCTGGCGACACAGCCTGTTCTGCAAAGTAGGTGGATTAATTGTATATGTCACTCATCAGGGGGTACTTAAGGCTATTGCCTTTGATTCTCCTATTCAGCTTTTTTGTTTTTCTGTGTTTTTGAGACAGAGTGTCTTTATGTAGCCTTGGGTGGCCTGGAACTTACTATGTAGACCAGCTTGGCCTTAAACTAACAGAGATCCTCCTGTCTCTGCCTCCCAAGTGCTGCTAGGATCGAAGGTACCACGACACCCAGCTATTAGGTTCAGTTTTTGTTTTCTAAATAAGCATTTGTCTTCCCCCTTTCTCTGTCATTTGTTTGATAAGCGTTGACTTGGAGCACATCTGAACTCTGATACCTTCAGAAGTAATCAGAGACAGTTCCTAAAAAGGGGCTTCCAGGCTTGGGCACAGCTCGGTGCTAGAGCATTGACCTGATGTGTACAGGGATCCTCAAAGTCTCTCTTTGCAGAGTGGGAAAAATCAAAGCAGTAGATTGGGGTTTTCCCAGCTCCTGAAGCCATTCAGAGCTTCAGGCTGTCCAGGACCTGGAGAGTCCTAAGAACTGGAGAGGAGCCAACTGGTTCTCAGCTCCCTGGGGGAACACTACAGGAGGCTGTAGCCCCTGCAGCGACCCTGTTCTCACTCCACTCTGTCCCTGACATCTTCTCTTTGTTGGAGCTCTGTGAGTCCTTGCTCCTTTGGGACTGGAAACAGTCTTCTATGGAGCTGCCCAGCCTCTGAGTTGGCACAAAGGCTCCACTGGTACAGGTGTTTGTTGTCAAGTTTGAAGACCTGAGATCCCCAGCACCCTGCAAGACCTCCACATGTGTGCTGTGGTGCGCGCGCACAGGCACACACACACACACACACACACACACACACACACACACACACACACACACATTTATATATGAACTCCCTGGTCTCCAAAATCCCAAAGTACGAAGAAATTCTCAATCCCTTCCCCAATGGCCTAGCATTCTCTCTCTCTCTCTCTCTCTCTCTCTCTCTCTCTCTCTCTCTCTCAAAAGTCTTTAGGGACAACAAATAGCTCAGTAGGTAAAAGCATGTGCTAATAAGACTGACAACCTGATTTCAGTCTCCAGGACACACACACACACACACACACACACACACACACACACATACACACACACACACATACACACACACACCAGAAAAAGAGAGAAGGAATAAAGGAAGGAATGAGGGAGAAAAGAAGGAGAAGAAAGAGGAAGAGGAAGAGGAGGAGGAAGAAGGACGAAGAAGAACAAGGAGAAGGAGAAGGAGGAGAAGGAGACTGAGATGGAGGAGGAGGAGAAGAAGAAGAAGAAGAAGAAGAAGAAGAAGAAGAAGAAGAAGAAGAAGAAGAAGAAGAAGAAGAAGAAGAAGAAGAAGAAGAAGAAGTCCCTAGTCTTAGAAATCCTCAAGCACAAAGAGGCTAACAGGGCTCTCCAGTCCTCACAGGGAAGTGGACAGACTATACTTCTAGGCTGCATACACCGCTTACAGTGCTAGCTCCCCTTGGCCCCTTTACTCAGTGGCTTGCTTTTCCCTGAACATTAGCAACTAGGGGGAGAGGAAAGAGGTTCTGGAAGGAGCCCAAAGTGTCCATTAGGTGATTGTTATTATGTTGGTGCCTGTTACAAATGATATAAGTCTGAGGTCTTAATAAAATCCAACATTTTCCAATTAGCTTTTGCTTAATTAGCATCATGAATATTCAAAGTCCTTACACCTTTTTTGCATCTTTCCTCTTCGGTCTCTCCTCACACCGGCTGCTACATCAGACCAAGTCAGTGACACTCCTCAGGAGTAGGGATATGGAGGCCTCCGTGTGCAGAGGACCCAAGGTATCTCTCCCTGCTTCCCCTCTCCTTCTTGGAGCAAGAGGCTCAGGCTGTGAGATTTTCCCATCATCAAAAATGCAAGACACACTGGTTCCCTATTGCCATGAGTCTATGAGAATGATCACTCTGGAAAGGACTCGTCCTGAGCAGTGCAGGATGGGGTTCTCTCAGTAGAGACTATAAGAGCAATTAGAAGTCTGGTGGCTTCCTCACTCCTTTCTAACTTCTGTCATCTGATCCCCCTCCCTTTGTCCTTTTTTTTCTCTCTCCTCTCTTCTTCCTCCCTCATGCTCCCTCCCTCCTCATTCTCCTTCTCCTTGAGAAGAAAAAAAGCCTTTGGTGTGTGTGTGTGTGTGTGTGTGTGAGAGAGAGAGAGAGAGAGAGAGAGAGAGAATGCAGACATGCACATGCCTGTGTGTGTGTGTGTGTGTGTGTGTGTATGTGTGTGTGTGCACGTGTGTGTGTGTGAATGCAAACGTACACGGGCTATAACACACATGCTGTAGCATGTGTATGGAGGTCAAGGACAAGTTCAGGTGTAGCTTCTTTCCTTTTACTTTGTGTGAGGTGGAATCTCTTGTTTTCCTGCTAACTGGCCCTTGAGCTTCTGGGGATTCTCCCACCTGTATCTCCCCTGTCCCCAAAGAGTGTGCTGGGACGGATTACAGGCATATGCTACCACTGCTTCTGACTTTGCACCAGTTTTGGAGATCTGCACTCAGGTCTTCACACTTGCCTGCCAAACACTGGTGGTTTGAAAGAAAATGGTCTCCATAGGGAGTGGCACTCCGAGGAGGTGTAGCCTTGTTGGAGGAAGTGTGTCACTGTAGGGGTGGGCTTTGAGGTCTCCTATGCTCAAGTTACACGCAGTGACACAGTTTACTTCCTGTTGCCTGCAGATCAAGATGTCGAACTCTCAGCTCCTTCTCCAGCACCATATCTGCCTGCATGCTGCTATGATGATAATGGACTAAACCTCTGAAACTGTAAACTACCCCAATTAAATGTTTCTCTTTATAAGAGTTGCCATGGTCATGGGGTCTCTTCACAGCAATAGAAACTCTAACTAAGACAAACACTTGACCCACTGAGCTGTCTCTA
>CABHPQ010174669.1:0-49621 GCA_902168405.1 Peromyscus aztecus
TCCTCCTTCTTTTCTTCTTCCTCTTCCTCCTCCTCACCATCATCATCATCAATCATCATCATTATCATCATCATCATCATTATTATTTTAATTGTGTTTGTGAACTCTTGGAGGCCTGCACCTGCCATGTTGTGATTGTGGAGGTTAGAGAACAACACTGGGGAGCCTCTTCTTCCTTTCCTTTCATCAGGAGTTCTGTGGATCCAGCTTAGATGCTCAAGCTCAGATTGTCAGGCTTGAAAGCTGGTGCTTTTAGCCCCTGAGCACCTCAGTAGTCTGGAGATTATTTTAGTGATATGGTCTGATCAAATGGTATGATGTTTTGTTTTGGGGGAAATGATTCCATGTTATCCTGTTCCCCATATTTTTAAGAAGAATGCACATAAAATTAGTTTTAAATTTCCATGCATTTAAGGAATCTTTTGCCACACTGAGTTTTTAATATGTTAGTAATTATTCTAGTCAATTTCCCCAGAGCTATTTATATATCTAATATCATGGGCTAAAGATTTAGGAAATATTTGCATTTGAGAAGTATTTTCTCTTTCTAATTCTATTGAATTTTTTTGTTTTTAGTTCCAGGTGTAGTGTTTGATCTACAAATCACAGAGGTAGAAGCCACAGAAATCAGAATTACTTGGAGGAAACCACGACAACCAAATGGAATCATCAACCAATACCGTGTGAAAGTGTCCCTCGTGGAGACAGGTGTCATTTTGGAAAATACTCTGCTCACAGGACAAGATGAGGTATCACATTTTTCATTTCCCATTTTGCTGAGACTTTTTCTGTTGGTTCTTGGCAAACTTGCTACCAGGAAGTAAAATAGTTTGAGATATGTTGAGATTTTAACTAGATCATAGTTTATTTTAGGACTTTTAATTAAATATCACTACTCATTTTTATATGAAAAATGTCCACTGAGCCATCATACAAGACTAATGGTACTTCTATATGTGGGTTTTATTATTCTAATCTGGTTAATGAGTTATTGGGAGACAATGATTGTGATTTAAATGCTTTTTCAGAGGCTTATAATTTAAAGCAGTTGCCCCCCAAAAGACTACTGTCCACAAGTTATTCTGTCCTATTTGAACCTGAGAAGCTAACAGCCTCAGCACTGCCTTTTATTCATGAAAACATGTAACTACATAGAAAGAAAGTCAAGTGTTCCATTTAACATGAGAGGCCTTGGTCTTCTTAATACATTACATTTAAGCACCGTGGCTGTCTTATTTTCTCCTCTTCTCTTGCTAGGAAGTACAGGCAGCTGATGTGCGGCACTGTCTTTACTTCCTCAGCCAAGCCAGCCACTCACCTGTGAGGACCCTTGAAGTCCCCAGACTTCTCACTTATAACCTCACGTTGGTGGCTCCCTGGGCACTCCAAGGCTAAGTGTACTTAGGAACAGAGTAGCAATCAGTGGGCCATTAGAGATATAGGTGATGCTTATTAAGAAATTGGCTTCTGCTGTTTTTAGTTCAGAATTGCTACTCTTGTACTATAGCACTATTTTCCTTCTCCCCACTCGCTCTATTTCTGGTAAGAGACTTCCTTTAACTCTGGCATTGATTTCACCATGGTACTCAATGCTATGTAATTATGCAGGATCTCTCACTCCAAGTTGTTACCGACATCATCCTCAGGTTAAACTTCAGTCCTATGTCAGTCATGTCCTTTCTTCTGTGTAATGGATGGTGAGTTATATGTTTTCTGATATTCTAGTTGGCACCTCATCAAAGAGCAGAAGCTTAAGCATTTGCTGCAGCTGAGAACATCTTAAAATAGATACGTGGTTTTCTTTGAACCAGGTGACAGGTTTCCCAAGTTTGCTAATGGCATTTGTTGAATAGCCAGACACACCTGTTTTCCTCTAAAAGTTAAAAGGTTCTAGAAAGGCCAGTTGGAGATTCTGTAGCATACTAGAAAGAACATTATTATTAGAGCCCATTCAATCTGCATTTAAATAGGGATCTGGCTATTACAGGATAAAATAGTTAAGAGTGTAGGTGCAGAAGGCAAATGGTTAGGGCTCAGTGCCTGGTCTGCCATTATCAATGGCCTAATATTGGGAAAGGAGGCCTGACTCTTCTGATTTGAGATGTAAGTTAAGGAATTACATGATTTCCTATAACAAAGGGTCAATGATGAGGACTTCATGGATGATATGTGTAAAGAGCTTAACACTGTAGCTGACATTGTAGTAAGTTCTCTCCTAGCATTTGTGACTTGTTGGAATTAATCTTGGCATTAGAACTTTCACTCTACTGGACATTCAATTTTTAAACCCTTCTTAATAAGAAGAGCCATTCTATTCTTATGTCTGTAAAGGGATCACTTCTTGTTACATCAAATTCATTTCAGGTACTCTACTTCCTCATGTGATTGGTCACTGTGTTCACCTTGGAACATTGATATGGGGTGGAGGATATAACAAAAGGTCTAAACCAAGGGGCCTTGAGTCTTTGACCTGCCTTTGCTGTGCTTTACAACTATGACCTTGGACAAGTCAAACTATAAAGAATTTCTAGTTTCATGTTTTTTTAAAGTGTGTGTGTGTGTGTGTGTGTGTGTGTGTACACGTTTGTGATTATATGTGAGGTGTATGTGTTGTTGAAGACATACAAGTGCCATGCACTCATGCACTCAGTGGAAGTCCTTATGTGACTTCTCCTTTTTTTGTTTGAGGCAGGATCTTTCATTGGTCCAGAACTTTGCTACATGGGCATGGATGGCTAGCCCAGGAGTTTCCAGAGATCTGCATATCTCTGTGTGGTGGTTTGAAAGAAAATGGCCCACAAACGAAGGGGTATTATTGGGAGGTGTGGCCTTTTGGAGTAGGTATGGCCTTGTTGGAGGAAGTGTGTCACTGTGAAGGCCGGTTTTGAGGTCTCATATGTGCTCAAGCCATGCTCAGTGAGAGAGATCATTTCCTGTTGCCTCTAAGTCAAGATGTAGGACACTCAGATACTTCTCCAGTATCATGTCTGACTGCATGCCACCATGTCGTGCCATGATGATAATGGACTAAATGGAAATGTAATTTTCATTTCAAAGCCCCAGTGACATGCTTTTCCTTTATAAGAATTGTCATGGTCATGGCGCCTCTTCACAGCAATGGAAACCCTAAGACACTCTGCCTCCTCTCTCTCCATCACTGGGAACACTGATGCATGCCACCATGCTCAGCTTTTTGAGTAATTTCTGAGTATCTGAACTCTGGCAATCAGGCTTTCCAGGCAGTTGCTTTACCAATGGAGTGATCTTGCCAATTCATGCTTCCCCTTTTATAACCACCCCCCCACACACATATTTTACAGGGGTAGGAGTGTAGCATAACAGATAAAAATCCATGGATTAATATCCTCATTGGTTATCTTATTTTCTTGTCATGGGTATCTCTCAAGTTAGATACTCTCTCTTCCCATTTACCTCCGCTTCTGTCTCAAGAGCACTTTAAATCTTTGGAATCTTTTTAGGAGTTACATGTGACCTCAGTGTCAAATACAGGGATTGAATATCTTTAACAATTCTCATGATATTAACACATTTCTTCTCTAAAAGAATATATATATATTTTTTCCTAAATTCATCCTTCTACCCCTTACTGTACAGCATTTTATACCATTTTTCCTTAATACTTCCTCCGCTTTTATATACTGCAACTTTTCAATGTTTTGGATTTAAATGACTAAAGAAAACATCAAAGGTAACAAATGTCCTTACTATTTTCTAACATATATACAGAGATATTTCAGAGAGCTCTTTTTTTTCTCAGCACTCTTACATCTCAGTACTTTATCTTGAAATGGTTTTTTTTTTTTTGTTATCAGGTCTTCAACTTACAGGTGTGTACCACTGTTGAACCCTGAATATAGCCCCTGTTAAAAATGATCTTGTATTTTCAATCACTGATTCCTCCTTTTATTCCTGTTTTCTACCTTTTATTTCTGATATTGTAAATTTCTACCTGGTATGATTTTGCCAGGGTTCAAGTGTGTCTAAACACAACCCCTGTAAAACAAAATAACAGAAAACTGAACCAAACAAACCCCCCACTGAATAACAAGATGGTAGGAAGCAGGCAGTTGGGATCCTAGCAGCAGAGTCTGTAGAACAGAAATAATAGTGGCATGTGAAGAGTCTACAGGCTACCCAGAAGAAAACTGGGTAGGGAAATTAATAGTTTTCATGTGAAAAGGACTCTGTCTGAAGAGGAGCTGACCTAAAGCTTGAGCACCAAGCTATGGGCTGAGGATTATTACTTCATCTCATGGTCGATGTGGTTTTGAAACTTGTTTTTTAAGAAGAATGATCTAGAAGACTTTAAAATGAACATTAATGACACTGTGTGCCTGATTTTGCTTTTAGAACAATGGCACTATTGTCCTCCATTCACGAATATTTGAAATACTGAGGTCTTCTTCCACTTACGTTCTCCTTAGTATTCAATAGTCACAGAGCCAGATGTTTCTACCTTCACAGTGTATTTCTAATGCATCTCTGTCTCATCGCTGTGTTCCCACCTTCACTCAGTGTTGCAGTTTCTTTCATTGTTGTCCCATTATGTTAGTTTCTCACTGTTATGTGACTGTTTGACACAAACTCAGCAGTTTCAAATAGTGCACACCTGTTCTATTGCAGTTTCTGACAGCCAGAGTGCAGAGATAGCTTAATCAAGATCTCTGCATAGGGTCTCCTAAGGCTGCAGTCAAGGGGTTCACTGGGGTGTGGTCTTATCCTGAGGCTTGGCTGAAAAAGAGTCTACTTCTAGGCTTGTTCATTGTTTTAATAGATTTAATTTCCTTTTGGCTGTAGAGTTAAGGGCCTTGGCTTCTCATTGACTTTTGTTCTTAGTTGGTACCACCTTTTACTTCTAGAAGATACTACAGTTTCTTACCTAGGTCTGTTCAGTCCAGCCTTTTACTTCATCAAACAAGCAAAGGAAAGTCTGTAAAATGCCACGTGGTCACATCCTATCACCTTTGTAACAGTAACAGGTCCCATCTCACCAACAGCAGAGGGAAGAGATTATATGAAGCATATCAGAAGGAGGTAGATGATGGGTGGCTAGCTGAGAGGCTGCTCACTGAAGATTTCACATACATTCTGGTCTTTCGTATATTATTTAATGAAACTAAACACATAAGATCTGAGAACTGATGAGGAAGATGTATACATACATGCATATATGTGTATATATATATCTATATATCTATATATCTATATATCTATATATATATGTCATCTAGCCCCTCCTTATAGCCAAAAGTCAAAAGATAGTAAAGAAGACTAAGACAGAACATATTCCTATTCAGTGATTTTAGAAATAAAGAACTCAAACCAGAAATGCTTAAAATGCTTCTTAGGAACAAGTCAGGAGAAGGGAAGGTAGGAACAGGACATTGCTATTGTCATTATAATCTTTTATCATTCCTTTTATTCCATTTTTTCCCCACAGTCCATGGACACTTATGATGAAAATTATATAGAAGCAAAGCTATTCTATGCTCTGTCTCACTGGTCTCAAGATCTTCATTGGAATTTTTTCCTACTGTCCCTTTGTGTCTTTCTTATTACTTGTAAATAGGGATTATTAAAATAATATGATGTATCTTTAGGATATTAGGTTTGACACCTAAAAAAAACATTTGAAAAATGTATTTGCAATTTGAATACCAGAGCTTGAGGACTTTTATTTCAACTTCTCAACATGTATTTAAATCTCATCTATTATATTTTTAATCAACAACTGGAAATTCAACACCAACTAAGTGTTTCACCAACTGTGATGATAAGGGATAATCAGCTCATAGACAATAAACTCTAAAACATTGAACATTGTACAATATGGGCACACTGGTGATTTTTTTTTGTGACTGTGAGGTTCTATATATTTTGATAAACCCAGAATGTACATAAGTGACTAAGACATTTTTATTCTTTTACATTTGAGGCTGAGATATTTGCTTGGTGATGTTTACTAGTGAGTCCACTCCCTGCTGTCCCTTCTAGACCTGTACTATTTATTATAGTGGCTCTTGGGGATTTGAAACCATGAAAATACAATCTAACCTACTCTGCTAGTTTTATTGACTTGATCATATGACAAGAGAAGGAAGTTGAAATTTCATAGTGTATTCAAGTGACATGGCATAAGTTTTCAGCGTTTTATTTGACACATGGCATCTTAAACTGCTATCTATATATTAATACAATAATAAATGCAGATTTGACTTTTTGTTGTGGGTGGACAGTTTTCTTAAGCAATGGCTTTCCTTTCTCATTAGTTCTTCTTTCCAGATCATCTCTACCAAGTCCATCTCCTATGTGTGTCTTGTAGTGTGACAATGATCCTTTCACCAAACTGAGCACTGTGTTCTATACTGATTTAAACTGGAACCACACCAAGCAGAACAAATTTCTCCATTAGTGTAAATTTTCTCCTATTAAAACAAAGATTAAAATTAAAGTTTTGGATACTTCATTCTTTCTGGACTGAAGCCTAAAGACCCCTATAGTCATCCCTCCATGAAATGATGTTTAGTGGAGTATCACATTTTGGTAGGGCCTGAGGCATCTTTTTCTAGTAGTCATCAACTTGGTTGCTAACATTACAGACTTCAGAGATCAATATTGATGATATCTTTCATCTTACACCTTTCTCAAGGATATCAATGTCTTTGCCTGGTGAACCTGAGGAGAGAGCCTGACTAGTTGGGACAGAGGATGCTGAGTAGCTAGGAATGCTTTAGCAAGAGTATACTGAGCACAGATGGAACAAAACCTGATTAAAACCTGAAGCGTTTGCTCACTCGGGTATTGCCTAGAGTTAGCATCCTTTAGGATGCTTTTCAAACATATTAATTATAAACTTTCCTTTTACTCCTTTTTTTTTTTAAAAAAAATAGCAACACAAATGATGTATTGAAATAGGAGTATCTCTTAAGAAGTCAGACATCCCATTAATTCAATTCAGCAGAACTCCAGTGAGCCTAAGCTGATAGAAATCCCACTTGTTGCAATGAAGGTTATTACATGTAAAATCAAGTTGGTTTATTCAGGTGGATTAGGAATTTAACTCCGCAGACTTCTAGTTCTTTCTCATAAATTCCAAGGATTCCTCTGTAACATATGCTAGGCCTTTCATGTTGATGAATTGTGACATTCCCTAATTCAATGGATCTTAACTAGGAGCAACTTTGCTTTTCTTTTTAAACATAGGGTAACCTCTGAAGACATTGTCCTCGTAACAACTGGGAATATACTTTTAGTAGGTAAGGGCCAGGGATGCTACTAAACATCCTGTAATATGCAGGGCAGCATAAGACCAGTAACAAATTTACCTAATGTAGAAAGCCTACAATTTTCATGGCCAGTCATTTGCACTCAGTAGGTGTCAGACTTGTGAGTGTTACATTGGGCTTTCTTTTTCCACTCTAGTCCCTTTATTTCTACCTATTTCCCTCTGCCCCTTTACATTTTTTTTAAAAGTCTAAT
This sequence comes from Peromyscus aztecus, assembly GCA_902168405.1. Taxonomy (NCBI): domain Eukaryota; kingdom Metazoa; phylum Chordata; class Mammalia; order Rodentia; family Cricetidae; genus Peromyscus; species Peromyscus aztecus. The sequence goes on from CABHPQ010174669.1 coordinate 7,501, forward strand.
TGCACCTACTCAATTTTGCTCTTAAATTTCACTCTTTTCTCTTTGGAAGAGCCTAACATCTAATCTAATGTCATTTTGAAAGAGACAACATGCTAGAACTATTCTCAGCATGGAGAAATCAATGATAATCTATAACACTCTGGGTTGATAGGAAGCCAGAGTTGAATTCCTTGCCCTGGTTTGAAGTGGAGTTTCCAATGAAAATTAGAATTGGGGTGAGGGTCAGAATCAAAAGCACTCAAGGCAACTCTTCCATCAAAATGGCAGTTTGTCAACAGGTACGCTCAACTTGGTTAATTGTTGGAATGCTATGGTTGGCTCCCCAAAATTTATTTGACATGTGGTAGAAACTATTGAGAGATTTAATGCAAACTCACAGTTCAAGGGGAAGCTCCCTGTGCTGCCTCGTGGTGTTATCCACGGTGCTTCCTATGCGGTACATTTTCCAGGGCAAATGATGGATAGTGGGAACAGCTGTGTGGATCCAACATAGCCTATTGGCTGCAATACCAGAGTGTTTTCTGAATTACATGTTTGTGATTCATGTCTTCCCCCATTTCCCTGCAGAGTCAGAGCTCAAATGAGCTGTAAGAAGATAAAAGAGCTTTACTTTTTTTCTATCACAGGTTCTCTTTCCTAGCTTCTTTATATTATTATGAGGGTCTTATAAGCGTCCTCTACCTTACCCCAAAACATTTTTGTGGCCAAGATTAAGGATGATTTGTGTGTGTGTGTGTGTGTGTGTGTGTGTGTGTGTGTGTGTGTGTGTATGTGTATGTGTATGTCTGTGCATGTGTGTGTGTGTGTGCATGTTATGGGTGAGTCTTCCCATGTATGTTCATTTAAAAGTTGATAACAGAGATTAATATCAGGATGTATTTCCCAACTTATTCGTTTAGTTCTAAAAATATTTCTATTAATTCATTGAGATTTTCAATGTGTTTTGGTCATATTCACCCCCAATTCCTTTCCTTTATTCCTCCCAGATTCACCCCCACCTCACTGCCGTACCCAACTTCATGTCTATAATTTATTTATTTGCATTTAATAACCCATTGACTCCAGTTTGTGCTGTCCATATATTTCAGGGTGTGAAGACCTGTACTGGAGTGTTGTTGACCTACCAGGGGTCACACCCTTAAAGTAAATTGACTCCCTCCTATGGGAGACATCATCTTAGTTTAAAAGACAAGATCTCTCACTGAACCAGGACTCAACAGTTTTGACCATGCTGACTGATCAGTAAACATACTACACCCACCTCTCTTTTTATTATTATTGTTGTTTTTATTTTTAGCATGTGCTGTGTGAATGCATGTTCACATGTGTATGGGAGCATGTTTATGTTCACAAGCTTGTTGAGGTCCAAGGTTGATGGTAGGTATCCCCCCTCAATCTCTTTCACTCTTTTCGTTGAGGTAGGATCTTTTCAAAGACCCCAGTGCCTGCTTAGAAAGCTAGTCTAGCTAGGCAGCTTGTTCTGAGGACTTCCTGTCTCAGCCTTCTGAGCACTGAATTTGCAGGCAGGCTACCCTGCTGCCTGGCATTTATGTAGGTGCTGGAGGGATCTGAACTCAGGTCCTCATGATTATGCAATAAGCATTTCACACCTTGGTTATCTTCCTAGGTTCTGGATGATTTTATTTTAGTAATGTTATTTTGGAGGCTGGAAGTTTTCTTAAAACATTAAAAAAAACATTTTTTTTAATCTCTCAGAAAAGTTGGCATTTAAATTACATGTTTTGTAGATATTTCAATTAATTGAACTACTCTAATTATTTTTTATCATCTGAGTTTTTTTCTTGAGCATCTACTATTACTATTATTTTAAAAACACTGAACAAACTAATGATAACAAGGAAAATAATACCTAGGTTTGTCTCCAGTAGTAAAAACAACTCAAAATGTGTCAGGTAACTAAGAGGCAGATGTCCTGAAACATAGGAATAATCAGAGCACACATAATTAATTGATCATTAATTTTGAAAGCATAAGAGTGTTTAGTTTGTAAGGAATAGAATAAATTCTTTTAAAGGGAGTTTTTAGAAGTGAGTTTCGAAGCAAAAAAGACATTCACTAAAACAATTTTTTTTTCAATACGTATTTTTTCTTTAAAAAGTTTTATTTTGGAAATTTCAAGCAAGTATGGCAGCAAGGTGGACAAAAAAATGCATGGCAAGACCCTATCAGCTCACTATCTAGATTCAGCAACTAGCACCGTTCTGAATGTTCCCTCAGCTGGCTCCCACTGTTGCTGAGCCACAGACATATTTATAAGTGAACTCCAGACTTCATGTCACTCCTGCTCTTTATGTCTACCTAGCAGGGATCTCTAGAGAATGGACATTTTCAACTATTTAATAATCCCATGGCTACAACTAGGAAAGCTACTGATATTGTCTTGGCATCATCTAATCTACACTATAATCAAATGTTCCCGCTTGTCTCTAATGCCTACGTTGACCAGTATGTTCAAATTAGAATCCAAACTCCACATGTTGCTGTGATTCTTAACCTTCTTGAAGCAATGCCTTTTAAATTAGTGGTTAACATTCATTTCAAAGTTAACATTTTATGTAGACCCTTAAATTTCATGCATCCTATTTTTGTTGGTTATACTGCATTGGGATGAACAAAGGAAAATGAAATCAAGCTGTCCCCATCTCCACCTTTACTACATACATCTCTAACGTGCTTCTGATATTTTCACTTCAGTGTCTGTTACCATGGTGGATTCGACATGTATGGATTTGATTGTGGAATGTAGGAAACAGGACAGTCACTGCCAGTTACTTTAGAACTATGGACAGGTGTGCTGTGAACCCTGCTTGAAATCTATTTGCATTAAAAGTTTCTTTTTGTCCGTAGTTCATTTGATTAAAGATAAATTATGGCATCACTAATATTGATAGTAAGCAGATAGCCAGCCACTCAGTAGTAATATACAAATGAGGATGCTCAGATAAGGAAAAAAAAACCCCTGGATTTAATAATATGCTCAGAATGCTTATTATTTGTAGAATGAGAAGTTAAAATATTTCAGATATGAAAACTTATCATGAAAATATCTAATTACACCTTGCAGAAAACAACACATGTCTAAAACTAATACCTCCTCTCCCCCCCCAAATACAGTACCAATCTAATAAGAACTAGAGTAACCATATTATGTTACCACAGTGCAGGGACATAGTTGAGAACAAAATCTTGGAGAGTAAGAACACAATACATATAGAAATGTTATTTTCTTATAAATGTGTAATTCCCAAGTGACAAACTTTTAAGTCATGAAGCATTGAGTTTTCATTCTCTGTCAATACCGACTTTTAATTGCAGTATATAAACAACCCCATGTCTCCAGAAATGATGAACCTAATGGAACCAATGATAGGATTTTATGAGGGTTCAGCAGAGATCTCTCCAGACCTGCACTCTCTGGCTTCATTCATTTATAACAGCCACCCATACAATGACTTTCCCGGCCGGACTAGAGCTGAAGACCTGAGCTCACCAGTTGGTAGGTAAAACTTTAATTCCTTCTGAAGTCATTGAAACCAACAGCTAGCCGAGGTATGAACCTGAGCTCAGAGTTCAACCATGTTATTAATGGTCCGTGAGCTGGAGTCAGATATTTCTTTTTAACTGTCGGATAGCCTCATGAAACAAATGGAAATGCCACACAAGCAGCGACTGGCCCTTTCTAACCCATTTGACCTTCTTCCTAGAGAAAGTAGCACCCCAGAGTCTCTAGCCAAGCTGCATAGACAATCAGTTATTACAGTTGCCAAAGCAGGTGTGATGGGGAGGGATTAATATATCTTCAAATCATTTACAGGCCTCACATTCTCTGCAGCTTTTGACGAATAGGTTTTCAAATGTCACTAAAGGTAAATAGGTCAGAAAGTTACAACTCTAGTGCACAGTGTAATAAACAGGTGTAGGTGTCCCTGGGATGTGGTGATGTCATTAGCATACAGACTTGCTCTCTGGGGTCAGTGAGTCTTATTGTTTCTAACAGGAGAATGTAATATATGGTGAATTGAAGGTACGTGATGAGATAACACAGGGCCCCACTGTTTCTTTTGTTTTTTAAAAATGTTATGGGGGAAGAGCAAGCTATTTCACTGCCTTTTCTACGATCCAGTATTTGCCTCATTCCAAAATAAAAGTTTTATGGTCTTCTGTTCATGGTAGAATTAGTAAAAGAAATTACATTGCAATCAATACATCTTTCTTTTGTGGATTTATGTTTCTTCTACAAAGCCAACCAGGGCAACACTAAAAACGAAAAGACACACAGGTTCTAACACAGCTGCTCTCCCTACATATTTCAAATTTAGCTGAGTTTCTAATTGAAAATTCATAGGCAAAATTTATAAATAAAGTAAACATCTCAGACCTCTTTGCAGGCACATGCATGCGTCAGTTAAATGTTAAACAAGAATGTTTGCTGTAAGGAATCACTGGGACTAGTAAATGTATAATGAATTTTGAGTCCAAATAAAACTTTCATTTCTTGAATTCTACAATTAATGCTTAGCATTGATTTATAATGTCTCCTTCTTATATTGTTGCCTAGTGTTTGCTTTCAGGAAAGAAAAACCTCAGCCAGTCTTGGAAAGTTATATATTTTTTTTCTCAAAACATTGCTCTCATGTTATAAAACATTATATAACAACTTACAAACTACAAGATGTTTATAGATGTTGGGGAGTCTTTAGAATTTATAAAATGGTCATATTTATTACAAATTGTATGTCTACTATTCTGCATATGAGAGGGTACAAAGATATTAATACATATTATTAGGTTTCATTGAGAAAAAATAAGTTTGATTGTAGAGCCAAATATCTTTTTTTTCTTGTTGATTTCAAATAGTAACCACCAAGAATCAGTATATTACTGACATCACTGCTGAACAGCTGTCTTATGTTATCAGGCGGCTTGTACCATTCACTGAGCACACGATTAGCGTATCTGCTTTCACCATCATGGGCGAAGGACCACCAACGGTTCTCACTGTTAGGACACGTGAGCAAGGTACAAATGCCTTTCCTTTGAAACAATTACTTGCAAGTATTATTCATGTGATTAATCCTTTTACTTCTTCATTCCTATTAATTGTTCATTCTTCTTTTCAAGTGCCAAGCCCCATCCAAGTTATAAACTATAAAAATATTAGTTCTTCATCTATTTTGCTATATTGGGATCCTCCAGAATATCCCAATGGGAAAATCACTCACTATACAATCTATGCAATGGAGTTGGATACACACAGAGCATTCCAGATGACTACTTTAGATACCAGCTTTCTCATCACAGGTAGAAGGAAACGTCCTGTTTCTTTGTGAACTACTCCTCCTCTGATAGAAAGTGTGCACTTCTATCCACTTTAAATGCTGCAGGACACATTCCAGATTTTGTTGATGTGTGCTTCTTGGATATCTTAGAAGTGTTTATGGAAATAATGATACAACATATTTGTTCAAAATATATTCACAAAAATAAAAAAAAGCATTGTCACAACTATCACAGAAATACACTTAACATAAGAAATAGCATACATAGTGCATGAAAATAATTCGTTATTGAAGACTTGAACAAGTGAATTCACATGAAAATCAGCTGAGACAATTCGGTTGACGGTGTGTGTGTGTGTGTGTGTGTGTGTGTGTGTGTGTGTGTGTGCCAATTTTCCTTGCTGTGTGCCAAAAATTCTTTTTTGTTTAAGCTTTAGGTTATTGCCTTAACATTTCAGGAAAGTCCTCTGATATCATCTGCATGGAAAACCTTGAAGCCCCAAGAATTTGGGAGACTAAGAGTATATGGAAGCTGACTGAGAGAGCCGGTCCTATAAATTATTCACATTAGTCCTATGGTCAATGGCACTAATCTAAGAATGTTATTTTTGGAAGATTTTAAACCATTTTTTTCTGTTGTCCTTTAGGGTTGAAGAAATATACGAGATACAAAATGAGAGTAGCTGCCTCAACTCTTGTTGGGGAAGGTTCTTTGTCAGAAGAAAATGACATCTTTGTGAGAACTCCAGAAGATGGTAAGAATATGCAGTGTATTTTTAATTAAAAAGGCAGGAAGGATGGTAAGGAGGAAGAAAGGAAGGAAGGAAGGAAGGAAGGAAGGAAAGAAGGAAGGAAGGAAGGAAGGAAGGAAGGAAGGAAGGAAGGAAGGAAGGAAGGAAGGAAGGAAGGGAGAAAGGAAAGGATATTATTCTTTTGATGCCTCTACCTAATGGAAGCTTCAGTGTCTAGAACAATAAGCATGAAAAATTACATGTTTAAAAGGTTTGTTCTATCCCTCCCAGAGCCAGAATCATCACCTCAAGATGTCCAAGTAACTGATGTGTCTCCAAGTGAAGTGAGCTTGAAATGGTCCCCACCTGAAAAACCTAACGGGATTATTATTGCTTACGAGGTGCTTTACCAAAATGCCGACACCTTGCTAATAAAGAACACCTCAACAACAACCATACTTTTAAGTGACCTAAAACCTTACACCCTCTATAATATTTCTGTCCGGTCATATACCAGACTTGGCCATGGCAATCGGTCATCCTCATTCCTCTCTGTAAGGACTTCAGAGACTGGTAAGTAAGTGTTTTTGTTTGTTTGCTTAATAATTCTTAGTTATGTAGTAAACATAGCTGACAATTTAATGTTTGTATTTTTATGAGACAAAAAACCCCTCATTGTTATTTTTTGTGTAAAAGAAATTTATTCACTTTTTCTGGCAAAAATGTAGGGGAAAGGCTGAACTGTTTAAAAATTTAAGAACTAATTTCCTATATAAAGGATCTTTTAATAAAAATCCATGAATTGTTCAAATGAGGCCTTACCTTCATGAAGGGGGGAATGGGAGATGGGTTGTGGGGGGGGGAGGCTGGAGGGGCAGGAGGAAGAAAGAGGGGGATTTTTGATTGGTATATAAAATGAATAAAAACATTTCTTAATAAAAAACATACCAAAGACTCATCCATTGTGTCTTCAGACTTTAGGCTGCGTAGCTGTTTGCTATTGGTTTAGCTAAACACAGAGACACTCAGAAGACTGAATTCCTGTATTCTTTTTTTTTTTTTTCCCCGAGACAGGGTTTCTCTGTGTAGCTTTGCGCCTTTCCTGGAGCTCACTTGGTAGCCCAGGCTGGCCTTGAACTCACAGAGATCTGCCTGCCTCTGCCTCCCGAGTGCTGGGATTAAAGGCATGCGCCACCAACGCCCGGCGGATTCCTGTATTCTAAAGGGGTATAAAGGTAGCAATGCAGAGTTTGTGCACAAATGTGTGTGATAAGCCAGTGCTTAGGGAGCAGGTGAAGTTCAGCCTGGGTTTTAATGATGAGGGGTAAATAGGAGGAAGGATTCTGTAGAGATTGTTGAATAGGCATGTAGAGGGGCGTGTGTGTGTGTGTGTGTGTGTGTGTGTGTGTGTGTGTGTGTGTGTGGTAGGCACACCCCAATTAACAGAAATAAAAATAAGCAAAAAACTATTTGTATCACAGTTTCAGTGGTGCATGAGCAATTAGCACAAGACAAACATTTTGCCAGAGAATCTTGGTTTATAGTTTCCATTGTGACATGAACACATATTGGAGTGATTACTATTAGGGCAAATCTGCAATTTATGCTAAGTGAGATCTAGTTGTAAAGCTACTATTTCATCTGCACATTTAAATAAATAAACCTACACTGACTAGCTACTGTCTGAACTCCAGAAAGTTCTCATTTTGGAAGTCACAAATCGCCAGTTATCGGCAACCCCATTTAGGTTAGCCAGATACAAATGTGAAGTTCTGTCCTTGGCCTTGGAAATCTAGAAATCCAGTAAGACAGTATACCTCCACTGAGAGTAATCTCTTGAGATTGTTGCACAGATTTACTCTGATGAAATGTCACAACATTGTGGATACAGAATGACGGTCATAATTACCACTGCAGGACTGAGAGTGACAAAAGCAGTTCTTTATAGCATTGAAGAGCTGCTACACCCTTGAACCAAACTTAATTGATATCAAATTACACATTGGCATGCTTTGTTGCTCTTATGAATATTGAGCCTAAAGGCTGAATTTTTTTTAGAAGAAGGATAATTGTTCTTTTGTGACTCATTTTATTTACATTGGGCCAAATTTTTTTTGAATGACTGCTATGTATATGTTACAGTTTCTGTTCATGGCTTTCAAGTAAGTTATCATCTTAATTCTAGAGTAGAGTACATACAGTACTAAGTTATTGTTTTTCATCATGAAAAACTGAGGCTCCCAGGGGGTCATTCATTCAGCAAACATATACAATGTTCCACAATCTGTTTTGCATACAGCAATATAGAAGGAAATGGTTTCCTTTCCCTCTACAGTTCATATTAATTGGTGGGAATTTAATTGCTAAAGGCTAGCCAGCTGGCAAGTGATAAAGCTGGAATTGAAACCAACCCCATTAGTCATATAAAGCCTATTTTGCTCTCAAACTACATGCTGGAAAAAAAATTATAAAATGTGAGGAGGATCTCTCAGTTCACAGTGGTGATTGGCTATCTGAGCTTCACATAGCACAAGGAAGAAAATGATTAAGTTTCACTCTATTGTGACTTTTGAAGAAACAGGATGCTTATCAGATATTTTACTTCCTAAGTAACTATCATGTCGAGGACACCACAGTTTAATGATGGATTATAAAAAAATGTTTTCTGAACATTGCAGATATGTGATATTTTACTTTGTATTGGTAAAGCACGCTAATTTCCTTTCCATTCTCTGTCTTATGAGCTTATTTCTAAGGCAGGGATAAGTGAATATTAGAATTTAACTTGAGATGTAATTTCAAACGAGAATTTCAGTTCCAGAAAATATTTAAGAAAACATGTTGAACTTTCTGTAGACAAGGCGAGGTGGGACTATTTTAATAAAATGACCAATAAATCACCACAGATAATGTAAAGCTCAGGCTTGATGGTAGATCCCCTGAGCCCCATTTCAGGGTTCATTTATTAAGCTCCTGATAACGCTATGAAATAACAATGTGGATGGGGAAACCTACCCCTGAGCTTTCTGGCCCACCTGTTCTGATGGGTCACACTGGGCTGACTTGACGGCTGTCAAGTCTGGGAAGTAGGAGACCCCACTCATGGAGGATTGTATTTAATGCTCGAGAGGCCCACTGCCCTGTAGAAGTAGTCTCTAGGTCTCCTGCACATTCTCCATCTGTCTAGAAGAAGACAGTGGAGTGACACCAGGGAGATTTCCAGGCTCCTGTTGAGCTACCAGCTTTTGCTCCCCTGGCAGAAGAAGAAGGAGGGGTCCTGTAAGATTCTAGGACACCATCTGAAAACAAATGAGCTCAAAACAGCTGTCTGTCTATTCTTAGAATTTAATAATATTATTAAAAAACAGATCCTTTTTCTTATAAAAGACCCATGCTTTCAGTTCATCTCTATGTACAATTGTTGTTGTGAAAACTCATTGATAGGATAATGCTGCTAATTACAAGTAAGAGAACTAATCTGTTCAAGAGCCTCATCAGGTTTAGAGAACCCGAGTTCATTTATGCTTGGAAGGAACACGTGGACTTCCAGTAGCGGAGATCAATCCAGGCTGATTTTGTGTTCATGTGCATGAATGAGTTTGGGTATATGAAGGTATTCATAGGTATGTGTTCATTACAGAACGGGCAGTTTACAAATGAAGTAAGTTTTCTTATGTCTAGTACAGTACAGTAATCACCAAAATAACAAGAACCAGTGAGAATGACTCATTTGATGGCATAGACAGGGTCTCTTTCCTTCTTACCATGTAACTTTCTTTATGGTAAGCCTTTAAGTAAATATTTTGAACTTTTCTGATTTGGGGGAATAACCACTAATCAATTTGACACAGCCATTTACCAGAATTTTGAACAGAACTCTATGAATTTTTATGTATTAATGAAGAGCATCTTTAAATTTGTCTGCATACTTCACAATTTTATATGACAAGCATACTGTCTTCTGACATCTTTGCAATAACATCCTTTATTATAATCACAAATCAAATTTTATCTTTTGTTTCTAGATTTTGAATAGATTCAGTTTATTCCAATTGGTAAGCACCACTGTGCTGCTGCTACCGTTGGGAGTACTCTGAATGCTAGCTGAGAAAATTCTCAGTGTATCTCCACTCTCCAAAAATCAGTGAGTCATTTCTCTGCCTGAAGACTCAGCTCTGGTTATCTCCTAAGGATGAATGAATAAAATATAAAGGCTGTCATGCTGAGTTCAGGGATGTGTTTTTGTCCTGATTACTGATGGTAGGCAAGCAACGCCCGAGGGACACCTTTGCAAAGTGTCTTTCAAAGTCACAAGTTTTCCTACATTAAAGCTTTATTTCCACAGCATTTTAAATAGCTTTACCCCTCCTTATAATTAGAGGACTTTTTTTTCCTTTTTGAAAGGGAAGGAGGAATGATGTAATTATGTTTTAATTAAAATTATTACTTTAAAAAGAGTAATATTTTTAGTTAAAATATAATTACATTGGGACTAGGCTCTGCAAATTTGCACATTGATTGGTTGTGGATTTCTGCAGTAATCTCAATTTGTTGCAAAGAGGAGTTTCCTTGATGAGGGGTCAAGATTACACTTACCTGTGGGTATAAGGACAAATGTTTACAGATAGTTGGTAGGGATTATACTAGGCGTGGTATCACTTCTGTTGAACAGGTCTTAAGTCCATTTAGAGCATTGTTGGTTACCACCAAGGTATTTGTACCACTACTTCATCTGTCAGGTTATTGTGCCGTGATGGTTGTTGATGTACTTCATAGGCATCACAGTTGGGTAGGACTCTTGGTTGCTTCTCACCTTTGCATGGTGCCTTCTGGGACCAGTCCTAATGAATATATACACAAAACCCTGCCACACCTAAGGCTCAGGGGACAGCGTTGAAGAGGAAGAAATACTGTAAGAGCTAGAGGATCAGGAAGTTTACTGTTAGCTTGTAACTCCTGGTAATACCAAAAATTACACTCATAAAGTCTGGCCAACATGATTGCCCAGTATCAAAATGGGTGGAGAAAGCCCATGAGGCCTCAACCCTACCTGAAGAACTAAAGGAAACCATGGAAAGCTGGGAGTGCAGAAGGTGGTCTTCCTCAGGACAGAGTAGACCGATTGGTTGTCCAGTTTGCAATGGACAGTCCTGAAAACATACATACAGGTAGCATTATATGGACTGAATGGGTTAGGAATATGTATCTATATATCTACAATATTATAATATATTATATATTCATGTGATATATTACATATACATATATTAGTGAGAAAAAGGCAATGAATTTGAAGGAGAGTAGAGAGGGATATACGGTAGGGTTAGGAAGGAAAATAGGAAGGGAGAAATGTTATAATTAAATTATAATCTATAAAAAGGAAAAGTATATCATTTCTCCCCTTCCTTTTACTACGTGAAAACCATCCCATTTCTCTTTTCTCCTACTCCAATCATGCACCAACCCCTTACTCTTCTCAAGTTCATAGCCTATTTTCCATTGATTATTATTGTTTTACACATACACACACACACACACACACACACACACACACACACACACACGTATAAATATATAAATATAGCCAGTTGAGTCTATTTAGTGTTGCTTGTATGTACATGATTTCAAGGATGACCACTTGATGTTGGATAGTTAATTAGGGGAGTCATGCTTAAGGAAGACTAATTTTCCCTCTCTGCAGCCATTAGTTGCTAAAAATTCCCTTAGTGGAATTTTTAGGGTCATTTCTGCATACTATCATAACATCTTCAAATAATGTTACTTTGACTTCTTCCTTCCCTATTTGTATCCTCTTGATCTCTTTCAGTTGTCTTATTGCTCTAGCTAAGACTTCAACTACTGCATTGAATTGGTATGAAGAGAGTGGACAATGTTGTCTTATTCTTTATTTTAGTGGAATTGTTGTAGTGATATATTGTATACCATAATAAACTTGCCTGGGGATCAGAGGACAGAGCCAGCCACTAGGTTAGACATAGAGGCCAGATAGTGGTGGCACACACCCTTAATCCTATCACTTGGGAGGCAGAGATCTGTCTGGACCTCTGTGAGTTCAAGGCCACCCTGGAAACAGAGCCAGGCAGTGGTGGCACATACCTTTAATCCCAGTACTGGGAAGCACAGATGCCTTTAATCCCAGGAAGTGATGGCAGGGTGGAGAAAGGTATATAAGTTCGGCAGAGACCCCTTCAGGTGAAGACTGAGAGGATTTCAGTCAGAGGATTCGTGGAGTTGGTGAGACAATAGGTGGTGGCTGTGGCTTGCTCTGCTTCTCTGATCTTTCAGCTTTCACCCCAATATCTGGCTCTGGATATTTTATTAAAAGACCACCTAAGATTCGAACAACAAATTGTTTTGAAATTCTCTCTGCTTAATTTAATGTTGACTATAGACTTGCTGTAAATTGCTGTTATTATGTTGAGGTATGTTCCTTGTATCCCTAATCTCTGCAAGACTTTTATTATAGTGGGGAGTTGGATTTTGTCAAAGGCCTTCTCTGTATCTAATGAGATGATCATGTGTTTTTTTTTCTTTTAGTTTGTTTATATGGTGGATTACATTGCAGATTTTCATCTATTGAACCATCCCTGCATCTGTGGGATGAAGCCTACTTGATCATGGCAGATGATCTTTCTTATGTGTTCTTGGATTTGATTTGCAATTAAGAGTATTTTCACCTATGTTTGTAAGGGGAATTGGTCTGTAATTCTTTTTCTTTGTTGGGGTTTTATGTGGTGTGGCTACCAGGCCTTGTAACACAAATTGGACACTGTTCCTTCTGTTTGGATTTTGTGGAGTAATTTTAGGAGCATTGGTATTAACTCTTCTTTGAAAAGCTGGTAGAATTCTGTGCTAAAACCATGTGGCCCTGGACTTTGGGTTTGAGGGACTTAAATTACAGCGTCTATTTCAATAGGGGTTACATGTCTATTTAAATTGCTTCTCTGATTTTGATTTAACTTTGGTAAGTGGTAAGTATCGAGAAAATTATCCTTTTTTATTTCCAATTTGGTGGAGTATAGGTTTTAAACGTATCTCCTTCTGATTCTCTGGATTTCCTTGGTGTCTGTTGTTGTCCCCTTTTCATTTCTAATTTTGTTAATTTGGATACTCCCTCTCTTCCTTTTTAGTGAATTTGGATAAGGGTTTGTCAATCCTATTGATTCCCTCAAAGAACCAACTCTTTGTTTCATTGATTTTTTTTGTATTATTTTTTTTCTTTGCTGCTGTTTCTATTATATTGATTTTAGCCCCCATCTTATTCCTTGTTATCTACTCCTTTGGGGAGTGTCTTGTTTTTGGTCTAGAGCTTTCAAGTGTGCTGTTAAATTACTAGTATGACATCATTCCATTTCTTTTTTTCTTTGTGTAGGCACTTAGTGTTATGAACTTGGCTCTTAGAACCACCTTCTCTATGTCTGTCCCATGAGGTTGGTTATGTTGTGTATTCATTTTTATTTATTTCAAAAGTCTTTAATGTCTATCATAATTTCTTTCTTGATCCATTTTATATTCAGTAATGAGTTGTTCATTTTCTATGTGTTTGAGAAGCTTTTTTTTCTGTTGTTTTTGATATCCAGCTTTAATCTGTGGTGGTTTGATAGAATGTAAGGAGTTATTTCGATTTTCTTGTATCAATTGAGACTTGCTTTATGACTGACTATGTAGTCAATTTTAGGAGAAAGTCCATGTGATGCTGGGAAGAAAGTATACTATGTTGTGTTCAGGTGAAATGTTCTATAGATACCTGTTATGTCCATTTTGTTTATAATTTCAGTCAGTTCCAGCATTTTCTGTTTCTGTTTAATTTTTGTCTGGATGACCTGTCTATTGGTGAGAGTGAGATGGTGAAGTCTCCCACTATCAGTGTGTAAGGGTCAATATGTGATTTAAGCTATAGTAGTATGTTTCTTTGATGAATTTGGGTACCCTTGTGAGATACATAGAAGCTAAAAATAGCAATGTCATCTTGGGAGATTTTTCCTTTGGTGAGTATGTAGTGTCCTTCCCTATCTCTTCTGATTAGTTTTGGTTTGAAGTCATTTTGTCAGATATTAAAATGGCTACATCTGCCGGGCAGTGGTAGCATATGCCTTTAATCCCAGTACTCGGGATACAGAGTGAGTTCCAGGAAAGGCGCAAAGCTACACAGAGAAACCCTGTCTCAAAAAAACCAAAACAACAACAAAAAAATGGCTACATCAGCTTGCTTCTTAATTGTATTTTCTTAAAATATCTTTTCCCCAGGAGAGATGTCTATCCTTGCTATTGAGGTGTGTTTCTTGGGTGCAGCAGAAATTTGGATCTTGTTTTCATGTCCATTCTGTTATTCTGTGTCTTTTTACTGGGTACTTTGAGACCATTGATGTTGAGAGATATCAATTAGCAGTGTTTATTGATTCTTTTTCTTTTCCTCTTGGTGTGTGTGTGTGTGTGTGTGTGTGTGTGTGTGTTTCCTCTTTTTTGATTTGCTGGTTTTGGATTATTTATTCTTTGTCTTTTCTCGGGTGTGGTTAACCTCCTTAGGTTAGAATTTTTCTTCTAGTACCTTTTGTAAGACTGGATTTGTAAACTGATATTTGGCTTTATCATCGAATGTCTTATTTTCTCCATCTACTGTGATTGAAAGTTTTGCTGGGTATAGTAGTCTGGCCTATCATTTGTGGTCTCTTGAAGTCTGTAGTGTATCTGTCCAGTTCCTTCTTGCCTTTAGGGTCTCCACTGACAAGTTAGGTGTAATTCTAATTGATCTACCTTTGTATGTTACTTGGTCTTTTTCTGTTGCAGCTTTTAACATTCTCCCTTTGTTCTGTATGTTTAGTGTTTTGATTATTATATTGCAAGGGGACTTGCTTTTGTAGTCCAGTCCATTTGGTATTCTGTTTGTTTCTTGTACTTTGATAGACGGCTCCTTCATTGGGTTAGTAAAATTTTCTTCTATAATTTTGTTGAAAATATTTTCTGAGCTTTTGATTCCTTTTCTTAGATTTTTGTCTTTTCTTAGTGTCCCAAATTTTCTGGATGTTTTGTGCCAGGCATTTTTACATTTGACATTTTCTTTGACTGAGGTATCCATTTTTTCTTTTGTGTTTTCAATGCCTGAGATTTTTCTCTTCCATCTGTTGTATTCTGCTGGTGAAGCTTGCCTCTGAGGTTCCTGTTTTTTCCTGAATTTCTCATTTCCAGATTTCCTTCAGCTTGGGTTTTCATTGTTGATTCTATTTCTGTTTTTAGCTCTTGAGCTGTGTTAATTATTTCCTCTCACAGTTTGTGATGTCATTGATTTCTTTAAGAGATTTTTTAAATACCTCTTTAATGACCTATATTGTATCCACACGGCTATTTTAACATTTTTGTATCATGCTTCAGCTATGTTGTGGTTCAGCTGAGGTCAGTTTGCTATGCTCTAGTGGAGACACTATGCCCTTACTGTTACTGAGTGTGTTTTTATGCTGGCTCCTAGACATTGTGGGTTTGGAAAAATTGTAATTCTAGGTGCTGATATCTGGTCTTGTCTTTGTTGGGTAGATTTCTCCCTTTGTGTCTGTTGCCCTCTCTCATTCTTAGGAAGATGTGGTGAATGTGCATTGCTTGGTAGGGAATTCATCTCTCATCCTGCCATGCATGGCCACTGAAGATTCCAGGCAAAATATGTTTCCAGGTTTTGGGCACTGACACTTAGGAATGGGGTGGGGTAGGAAGGAAGCCCAAGGGGGGCCACAGAAGGGACAAAAGTAGAATGTGACACCAGGATCTGCTTAGTCCCCTGGGAATGGGTGACAAATGTGAGGAAAGGTCACAGTAGGTAGTCTGCTCATTTAAATGGGAGGCAGAAAACAATTCTCACTAGGGAGGTTTTATTTACTCATAGACATTCATAATTCTATGTGTGGGATTAAATGAGGAAAAATAAAGATAAAAAAGCATTTCAGATGGAGAAATTGCCAACTTTTGGAAGTAGAAAGAAATGCTCTGTGTTTGAAGAGGAGATACTTGTCTCATTCAAGCTGTGTTGTGGTGATATTGTGTTCCCCAAAATATTGTGCACCCTAATAAATTTATCTGGGGTCAGAGAACAGAACAGCCACTAGACAGACATAGAGGCCAGAAAATGGTGGCACACACACCTTTAATCCTAGCATTCCAGAAGCAGAGATCAATCTGGATCTCTGTGAGTTCAAAGCCACACTGGAAACAGCCAGGCATGGTAACTCACGCCTTTAATCCCAGGAAGTGATAGCAGAAAGCAGAAAGGTGTATAAGGTGTAAGGACCAGGAACTACAGCCTGGTTAAGCTTTTAGGCTTTTAGCAACAGTTCAGCTGAGATTCATTCTAGATGAGGACTCAGAGGCTTCCAGACTGAGGAAACAGGATCAGCTGAGGAATTGGCAAGGTGAGGTAGCTGTGCTTTCAGCATTCACCCCAATACCTGTCTCCAGGTTTGTTTTTATTAATAAGACCTTCTAAGATTCATTCTACATCAGCTAGTCTGCTCTTAAACAAAACAAAACAAAAAAAATGGAGGAAGGGAGGAATAATGATATTAGCCATTTCACAGCTCTGAGGAATGCCACCTGAATGTGTTGGTGATTTTGGTCATTTCTCTAGCTCTTGCCAGACTGTTGCCCCTGCTTATGAGAAAGGTAGTGGCATTTACTGTGATGGAGAAGTTCAAGGAAGCGGCTGTTCAGAGAAAGTTCAGTTCTCTTTCTAGGTAGGTGGCTGTCAAAGGGCAATTAGGCAAATACATTGAAATCTCAAAGAATCCATAAGTTTGAAAGCATCACTATAGCTCTGATATACAAAGTCAAAGGAAAAGAAATCTTACAAGTTGAGCAAGATAGATCAAGGAGCATAAAATACCTTGGGCTATGTGATACTGGAGGGGCTGAAGATGAAACAATGAAAACCTAAGCAGCCACCATCACCCATGAAGTGGGAGGAAAACCCATTGCCACTTATTTGCAGTTAGAAGCCACTTATTTCCTAAGTCAAATGTTCTTGATGAGTGAAGAGAGACGAAGACATGCATCTGATGGATGCCGTGGTAAGAGATGGACGGCATTCGTGACTTAAGTGGAGTAGAATTCCTGGGGAAAGTGCCTGATTGGAGTTATAATTTAGAGAGCATGGTTGGTAAGAGAGGGTGGAATTTCAAGAAACTTAGATATTAAATGACAGATAGAAAGGAACCATGTTTGAGGGGACAAGTTTTTATGGAGGCCGACTTTATGCTTACCATGATACATATTCAAATGCATGTGTGTTAACATGCATTTCTAGGTCACTTGAAGTGTGAAGTCTGAATAGCCAGGGGAATGTAATCTAGAAGAAGAATGAAGGCCTTAGGAAGCGATAATGAGGGTAAGCATTTTATAAAGATTTGTGGTAGGAAGATGTCTTCTGGTTTTTTTTTTTCTTTATCAGTGAAATGGGTTATAAGCTTATCAGGTTAGAATAAGGAAGGGAGAGTTTATTGGCCTTTTGGGGGAGATAAGGGAGAGTGAAAAGGCACATAAAAGAGAAGACTGAAGTAACTAAAAGAAACGTAGGCAACCAGTAATGAACAAGATCTACTTGTAATTTCAGGGTACAAATTCAAGTGAGGCTGTTCCCCATGGAGAGGTATTTCATGTAGCCATTTGCAGCTGTTACACCGGGAATGTTCATACTGAATGGAGTTGGGCTATCCCTAAATTGAGACTTGGCCAAGAAAGTAAGGTAGAAGCTGGAGCTGATGAAGATGCCTGCTGAGTGATTATAACAGCTGCTGGGAACTAGCCTCAATGTAGGGAACTGAGGACACACCAAAGACAATGGACAATGAAAACTTGGTGAAAGACAGAGAATTTTTGAATTAAGAGTACAAGAGTCAGTAGCCTGTAAAGGCAGGAGGCGGTAGACAAATGGAGGAAGATTGACTGTCATTGGATGTTACAAAGTCTCAGGTGTTGCTGCAAAAGCCAGGTTTAAGATGAAGTGGAAGAAAATATTATTAGAGTTAAAGAGATCAAGGGATACAAGGGTTCAAGGGATTACATGCATCATTTGTGTGAATGTTGACAATCTAAAGGTGGTAGAGAAAAAGCTAGTTTCCCTGGGTGGTAAAGGTCCTTAAGATTTTTGGAGAAGCGGTTAAGGAAAACGATGCAGCCTGTTTAAGCAATGTGATTTAGGAATGGAGCGATACCTGATGGAATAGGATTGTAAAGGATCTGTGATCCTTCAGGAAGAAGAAAATAGAAAATGGCTGTACACACCAGAGAGGAGGCATAAATACAGCTTCCCAGGTCTTAGACCCTAGTGCTATCGGGATTATGAAAGAAAAGCAAATCCAGTAGCTGAGAATCCTTGGGGCTCATGTTCTCAGCCAATTCAAACTTTGACTCAGATACAGAGGATGACAGAAGCACTTAAGGTGGTTGCTGAGGGTTGTTGTCACTGCAGCGGATTGGGTTGGGACGGAACTAAAGTATTTAGCATTCTTAGGAAGGGAAGATAGGGTTATAATTGGTATGTATTGCTACTGATATCTATGTATTAAATTACAATATTTTGTCAAAGTTTTACATTCTTGCATCAGGTTTTCTCCTAATGCCTTAACTACAAATAAGCACCTATAACTGAAAAACACTGAGGGAATATTGGTGAAATTATTAAGGCCACTCCACGTAGTTAAAAGGGAGGTTTATTTAGTGGCATAACTTACAAATGAAGGAATAGGTAGGTTGCAGGATCTGGGAAAGATGCAGCACAGCCCGGTGGTGTTCTCTGGAGAACTCTGCTCGGTCTACCTCCAGCGTCCAGGGTCCAGGAACCAAGAGAGAGGGTGCATCCAGATCTCGGGTCTTCAAGGTCCTCTCTTGGCCCCGCCTTGTAGGCATGACAGTTACCGCGACAGTTGCCTCAATGGGGGTTGGAACTTCCAGATCAAGGTTGGAATGGCTACCCACTACAAGGGAAATCCATGCTTTCAGGCGTTTCTGAACTTTATTACTCTACTATGTTTGTAAGTAGGAATTTTATGTCTATTATATTTAGAATACCAATAATAAAAGATTAAATTCCTTTCTTCGGGGAGAAAAATCTTATAATAGGACCATAAAATGCAATAATGTTCAGATACTTTGCTTGCGTTGTTGAACTGCTCTCTTGAATAGTCGTAATTGTTACTGCTGTGTGAAGGAACTTTTAAACCATCGCTGTTGCAACCATGAGCACTCCTCTCTGATAAATAACCTCCTTTCAAAATATACCCATCTGTTGCAAAAAGATGTTTCCTTTATGAGGGGTAAGAGGAACACTTATCTGTGGATATAAGGATAAAAGTTTACAATACAGTTAGGGCTGCCCTGAGTTCATATACATGCATGTCACATTATATGGACAGAGCTGTATTTTTTATTTAGGAACATACATGCACACAAATAACACATTATAACTGTGGGTATAAATATTTTTTGAAATCATAATAAACTACATTATTCCCTCTTCCCTAACAATTAAAAAAATAAACACACACACAAAATGCACTTCTCATAGCAGAATATTATTAGGAATCATTACATTGACTTTTTTTTTTTTTCAGTCTGGTTCTAACCTAGGTCTCTGAACTATCCTGCCTCTCTGGGTCTTGGTCCTCCAGGCAGTGTCATGGGTGAGCTTCCTCTCATGGTATAGGTCAGAAGCTGGACCAATCATTGGTTGGCCACTCCCACAATTTCTGTACCACCTTTACTCCAGCACATCTTGAAGGCAGGACAAATTGTAGGTCAAAGGTTTTGTGGCTGGGTTGGTGTCCATCCCTTCACTGGAAGTCTTGCCTGGTTACAGGAGAGGGCCAGTTCAGGCTCAGTATCCCCCATTGCTAGGAGTCTTACATGGAGTCAGACTCCTAGATTCCTGGGAGTTTCCATTGTACGAGATGCCCCTGATTCCAGTTGTTTCTCCAAGTACTCTCTCCCTCCATTGCCTCCCCCCACCCCAGCCACCAGATCCCTCCAGTTTCCATCCCCACCTCTCATGGAGACCGGACCACTTCCCCCACCCATCAAAGGGGAAATAGAATAGCCATCCTTTGCACTTCATAACTCAGAGGAATGGCAGAAAGAACCACTTTTTGTCAGGTGGTGGTGGCACACCCCTTTAATCCCAGCACTCGGGAGGCAGAGCCAGGAGAATCTCTGTGAGTTTGAGGCCAGCCTGGTCTAGAGAGTGAGATCCAGGACAGGCACCAAAACTACACAGAGAAACCCTGTCTTGAAAAAAACCAAAAAAAAAAAAAATAGGAATCACTTTTCTTCTTCTGTCCTTTTGCTTGGGGTGGTGGTGGATATTTTTCCCTCCCTGTCACTGAGAATGAATTTACCAGCCACCTGAGTAGAGGAACCACTGCTCGCTTAAGCCTGTGATGCCCCTGGGGGAACTCAATGTGCTTTTAGACTCTTTGTACAATGACCCTTGCGTAATTGCATTGCTGGGGGCCCCAACTCCTCATGCAGGGGCCCTTCCTACCCCTCAGTTGTCCCAAGGCATTGCATTCACTCTGTAGGCAAGTTGGACGTTGTACCAGTTTCCTCCCTCACCTGCCCCCTCGTGTGTGTGTGTGTGTGTGTGTGTGTGTGTGTGTGCATACGTGGGTGCATATGAGAGAGAATGGATATATGTATGTCCTAGCAAGTTTGTGGAGGTCAGAGGACCACAGTCAGGAGTTGGATTTTTGCTTCTGCCTTTGAGAGGCGGGGCCTTCCTCACTGTTTGTGCTGTGCTTTGTAAGCCTGCTAGCTGCCCGTGGTATTCCGTGACATTTTGTGTCTCCACCTCGCGTCCTGCTGCAGGAGTGCTGGGGTTATAGATGTGTAACACCAACAGGACTGTGTTACACGGGTTCTAGGGCCCCAGTGTGAGTTATCAGGCTTGTATGGAGAACGCTTTTCTTGCTGAGCCATCTTCCTGCCACAGCTCTCCGGTTTCGTTTAGTAACTGTTTTTATGTCACATGGAGTTTTAGTTATTGCAGGTAAAGTATTTTTTCGGTACTGTCAGTTTTCTCCATTGCCAGAATTAGAATGCCATGCATATGAGAACCACTTTCTACATTGCTTTCAACACAATGGGACCACTGAATACAGAAAACCAGGTCTTCTATTTAGGAATATCTTATATTCTTAGCAGGTGTTTTTACTCTCAGGTTATATTACTCAGCCTCATATCCAAGATAGCTTCTCTTTTCTTTTTCATTTTTAAAATTTATTTATTTAATTAATTAAAACTTTTCATTTATTTTTCATACTGACCACAGTTTCCCCTCCCTCCTCTCCTCCCATTCCCTTCCCTTCTGTTTCCCCCTCCCCCCATCCACTCCTCCTCCATCTCTGTTCAGAAATGGAGGCAGGCCTCCCATGGGCATCAACAAAGCCTGGCACTTCAAGTTAAGGCAGGACCAAGCTCCTCCCCCTTCATCAAGGTTCCCAAAAGCCAGTTAAAGCGTCAGGGACAGGTCCTGATCCCACTGCTATGAGTCCCACAAACAGACCAAGCTACACAAATGTCACCCACATGCAGAGGGCCTAGATCACTCCCATGCAGGCTCCCTAACTGTGGGTCCAGTCCCTGAGCTCCCACAAGCTCAGGTCAGCTCAGCTGTCTCTGTGGGTTCCCTGTCATAACTTTGATCCACCTGGCTCATATAATCCCTTCTCCTTTTCTTCTTCAGGACTCCTGGTCTTCCACCCAGTGCTTGGCTGTGGGTCTCTGCTTCTGCTTCCATCAGTTACTGGATGAAGGCTCTATGATGACAATTAGGGTAGTCACCAGTTACAGGAGATGGCAGGTTCAGGCACGCTCTCCAGAACTTGGAAACAATCAAGACAGTTTCTTGCTTTTTCATTGATTCTGTTTTGGGCCAAACTAGCTTATTGATCTTTGGAAAGGGTATTGTAAGTGAAGGTCAAAATCGTTTCAGAACAATTTTTGCTTCTCCTTTGTGCAACAGTGTTTAGCTTAGTACAGTCCCAAGTCTTTTAATAAAAGATATCCTTACAGTCAATTTACTATTAAGTATTAGAACAAAGTACTTGATAAAGTTCTCTTTTTTTAAATATGAGGTTGTTTTGTTTTGTTTTTCCAAGAAGTGACCCGTTGAGTGGCAAATTTAACCAGAACATTGATTTCAACTTCAAACATGGGTTCTATCCATTGATGTTTAAGTGGGAGCCCAATTTTCTGTTTTACCTTGTGTGTGTTTGTCCAAACAGAAGGTCATGAATTCTTCTATCTCAGGTTAAAATGACTCAAGTATTGAGATTCATAGTGTGTTCATTGTGTGAAAATAAAAATATCAATTTGAAACTCCAGAATCATAGCTTGTGTTTTCCTTTGAGATGAATTTTCACCCTCTACAGTTGTTAGTTGCTGTGGTTTCTGTGCACCTCACTCTGTTAGGTTGTATAGCACTGTCAACCTGTGTCTAATGTTTGCATTTAAATATCTTCTTGCAATTATGTGAAACTTTTAGTCAAGAACTTTTAGGGTGCATTTGTTTTATAAAATTACATTTTAAATTTTTTCCCCAGTGCCTGATAGTGCACCAGAAAATGTTACTTACAAAAACATTTCCTCGGGAGAGATTGAGATATCCTTTCTTTTTAGGGTGCATTTGTTTTATAAAAACACATCTTTAATTTTTTTCCCCAGTGCCTGATAGTGCACCAGAAAATATTACTTACAAAAACATTTCCTCGGGAGAGATTGAGATATCCTTCCTTCCTCCAAGCAGTCCAAATGGAATCATACAAAAGTACACAATTTACCTCAAGAGAAGTAATGGCAACGAGGCAAAAATTATAAATACGACCTCTCTGACTCAGAACATTAGAGGTAAAATATAATTCTGCTGTTCGATATTTCCCTTTATATTGACAGCATGGCCAGAAAATATTAACCTAACATGTTAAAATAACTTAATTGTGATTATTTATATACTGGGAATAAGAATTCTTTTTGGCAAAACAATGTGGGAATTTCTGAGTCGTATGTGAAAATACTTTAGGTCTGGCATTTTCTACAGTGTCTTATATGTTGTATTCATCAACAGAAGGGATTTTTTGTGTGCATGGTATGTGTGTGTGTGTGTGTGTGTGTGTGTGTGTGTGTGTGTGTGTGTGTGACTGCACACATGTGGAGGTTAGAAGACAGTCCCAGGTGTTTGTGCTCATCTGCTTTCTTGTTTGAGGTAGGATCTCTTTGCTGTTTGCCTCTGACCTGAATGTGGCAGGTTAAATAGCCTGTGAGCTTCTGTGGATTCTCCTGTGTGTACCTCCCATCTCACCTTGGGAACACTGGGATTACAGTTACACAGTACTGTGCCTACCTTTACTGAGAATTCAAACTAAGGTCCCCAGGATTGCATAGCTACAATTTACCCCATCTCCTCTGCCCCAGGCTAGGACTTTTAGACTGCTAATCAATCCTAGTTTATTTAGCTCTTACTTTAGAAAGAGTGTTTAATTGAGAGTTGTTTTAATTGTTTAGCTACTGCATATTGCTAAAGGATATATTATTCTCTGCGCTAATTTATCTATTTTATTTCTGCATAGGACTGAAGAAATATACCCATTATGTGATCGAGGTGTCTGCTAGTACACTCATAGGTGAAGGAGTTCGGAGTATGCCGATAAGCATACTGACTGAGGAAGATGGTAAGCCTGCCATGTATGCTGATACACTTTGTTAACATTTCAGGGAACCTGTAGAGATGAGAGTGGGGTAATGTGACCATAGATTGGAGACATATACAGAATGAAACCTCGTGTAAAAATTCCTTTCCTCTAAACTATCAACTATTCACAGCACTGGTATTATAGAGAGATTTCACTGTTACGTTGTAAGAGCAGCTACAAAAGTTAGATTTACATTGAGAAAAAACAGAAACAGTCTTTTTTTTTTGGCCTTTGAAGCCAACTGTACTAGGTAAATTTAAGTAACAACTTTATGGGAGTTTTTAAGACCCAAGTTTTAGGTTGAATAGTGTGAATATTATAACCCAACAATGTTCAGCATTTACATTTACAGAAGTTTTGGAGTATAATTTATGTAACTTTCAACATGTCTTAAAGTATTAGGATTAGCTTATTAATACATTCAGGACATTGTTTTAGATTTCTTTAGTTATTAGCCAATATGCTACCAATGAATGTTAATACTTTTTTTTAATCAAAAATAGATTCTTCTCTCATACAACACATCCTGACCACAGTTTTCCCTCCCTAAGCTCCCCCCACCTCCCCTTTCCCCCACATCTGCTCCTCTTCCATTTCTTTTCAGAAAAGAACAGGTCTCCAAGAGACAACAACCAATATATAACACAACAAGATACATTAAGACAAGGCAAAATTGTCTCACACCAAAGCTGCATAAGGCAACCCAATGGGAGGAAAAGAGTCCCAAGAGCAGGCAAAAGAGTCAGAGACACACCCATTCCCACTGTTAGGAGTTCCACAAAAACATCAAGCCAACAGCCATATCATATACCCAGAGGACCTGGTGCAGACCCTTGCAGATCCTGTGCTTGCCACATCAGTCTTCCTGATGTGAGCCCTGCTTAGTTGATTCAGTGGGCCATGTTCTTCTGGTGTCCTCCATCCCCTCTGACTCATAGTGCTCCCCTTCCATGGGGTTCCCTGGTCTCCAAGGGGAGGGACCAGATGGAGACCTCCAATTTAGACTCTCTCTCTGTGCAATGTCTGGCTCTGGGTCTCTGTACCCGCTCCCATCTGCTGAAGGAGAAAGTCTGTAGCTGAAGTTTTCCTGGTCCTGCATGGCCCTTGGTCAGGACAAATCTCTCTCACCTGCCAGTCCCACAGCTGCTCGGACCCAAGTCAGCACAGAGAGGCTTATATTAATTAAACTGCTTGGCCATTAGCTCAGGCCTACCACCGACTAGCTCTTACATTTAAACTAACCCATAATTCTTATTTATGTTTAGCCATGTGGCTTGGTGCCTTTTCCCAGTTCTGCCTTTACATCTTGCTTCTCAAGGCGGCGGCTGGCAGTATCTCCTGACTCAGCCCTCCTGTTCCCAGAATTCTCCTCTCTCTTTGTCCTGTCTATACTTCCTGCCTGGCTACTGGCCAATCAGCACTTTATTTGTTAACCAATCAGAGCAACACATTCACAGCGTACAGATATCCACAGCAAAAGTCTCTGATGATAACTGGATTAGTCATTTATCTGTTAATATAGCAGAATATCATTAGGAATCATTTCATTGACTTTTTTTTTTACCAGTCATGTTTGGTTCTACCCTAGAGCTCTGGGATATCTAATCTATAGTTCCTGGACATCCAAGCAGTATAGGACATGGGCTCCTTCTCATGGCATGGGTCACAAGTTAAACCAGACATTGGTTGGCCACCTCCACAAGTTCTGGGCCACCATTGCCCCAGCACATCTTGTAGGCAGGGTAGATTATAGATTAAAGGTTTTGTGGCTAGGTTGGTGTCCAGGTTTCTCTCTTGGTGGCCAGAATAATATTAAACATTTACTCATGTATTTTCCAAACCTGAGTGAAATCAACCATATTGCTGAGATCACTTTGCATTGATACTTCAACAAAACACAGGCACATATTAATGATCATTAAAAATCACTCTGAGAGACACGCTTTGGAATAGTTTTTGGAGTTTGTGCTTTATATGTTATATATTTTGACACAATTGGCTTTTAAAAAGATTTATTTATTTATGGATATGAGTGCTCCATCTGCATGTATGCCTTTATGCCAGAAGAAGGCATCACAACCTATTATAGATGGTTGTGAGCCACCATGTGGTTGCTGGAAATTGAACTCATGACCTCTGGTAGAGCAGCCAGTGCTCTTCACTGCTGAACCATCTCTCCAGCCCAATAGCTGGGTTTCTATGTAAAAGCAATTTTTTTTTTTGGTTAAAGCCTTAGAGAGATCAGGGAAATACGAAAGCCACCAGCTAACCTCACCTCACCAACTCCACAGCTTCCAAAGAGCACAACTTCCTCTCTACCCAAGCTTATATGCCTTGCTTTTCTGCCCTCTCATTGGCTCTTAGCCCAGCTACCTCATTTCCTCTTCCTGCACAGCTCTGTCACTGTCTGTCTGTCTGTACAGCCCTCCAGGTCTCTGTGGTTGGTACTGGGATTAAAGGCATGTGTCACCACACTTGGCTCTGTTCCCTAGTTTGGCCTTGAACACACAGAGATCCTGCCTGCTAAGGGATTAAGGGCGTGTGCTGCCTGACTTCTCGTTTACTTAAAATGGCTGGCCTGTAAATGCAATTCTTATTATCATGTCATTAAAAATAGGTTGTCAAGGCAATATTCATCTGAATTCTTGGCCCAGTTGTATATTCACTGAGGAACAGAGAGATAGACAAAAAAAATTCCTTCTGCCTTTCCTGAAAAATTTCAGCAAATGATGAATGGCCTGGGGAAGTTGACTTTGCTGAGTTAAACACTTCAACTCAGAGAGTTTTCAGTGTAGAAGTGACCTATAGTTGACAAAGTGTATAAACAAGTAATTTGTGTACTTTTAATTACTGGTAGAAGTGCTTCCAAAAATTATTCACTAGGAATAAAGAGGAGGTTATATTACTCCAGGGCATCTGGGAAAATAGAGCTAAGCATTATGTTTAAGCAGGGACCTGAGGGAAGTTGGGTGAAGAGGGTATGAGTGAGGTGAGATCATGCCAGTGAAAGACCCTTCATGTGTTCTGATGATCTGACAGGCTGAATTGATTATGCTGTAAAAGATCTTAATTTTTAAAAATTCATTTATTTTTAGTTTCTACTATATTTAGTGTGTATGTGTGTATATGCTCACATCTGTGTGTGTTGCACTCATTGGAAGTCAGAGGTCAACTCTTGGGAGTGAGTTATTTCCTACTATCATGTAGGTTCTGGGAATTGAACTCAGGATATTAAGGTTGGCAACTAGTGACTTTATCTGCTGGCCACTACTGTTGGGCAAAAGTTTAGTTTTTCTGGATTGTATTTGATAATAGAAATGCCCAAAGTAGTAATAAATATAATATATATTAATATATAATATTGTATATATAAAATATATTAATACTTTGGGTATATATTTTTTTTCTGGCATTCTTCCCAAGAATCTTAAAGTTTATTTTGGAATAAAAATGTGGATGCCTGGATGTTTGTATCTAAATCACTTCCAGTTTGTGACTGGCATCCTTTTTTCTAAAAGTAAACACAAATTATCCTTTAGAAAGTTGATAAGAGAATATTTATAGGTTTGCTTTGATAAGTGAGAGAATGTGATTCATAGCACAGGAAACACATGTCTCTAAATGATATGCAGACTCATGGGATAATCGGTATTTGACAGCATTTTCCAATGTAGTGCCACTGAAAACACCAAAACAGAAATATCAACTGTAGCTGTCACCACTGGATTCGCTCATTTTATAAAACAAGCCATTCTCTGCTATCTAAGAGTGATTCTAACCATTTCCTTATTCATGTGCTATACTGCTACACTGGTGTTTCCTGTGGGATCCGTTCAATTATAAAAATTCATTGATTAGATTTTGGTCTTATTTAGTATTTTCTGACACATCTAAGGTTGAGGAATGCCATTGGTCTGGGTGAGGTTAGTCATTCTAATTTCCATCAAACTCTTTTTCTTACTGTTCTTTGAAGGTATGACACCTTTTTTTTTTTCTCCCAACTCTTCATTATCTGGGGAGAGCTTTACTATGTGATACATTTATTCACCCCGATAAAACATTTGCTTTTTACTAGAGGGTGCTAATTTACCAAGATGTTCTTGATCAGTCAATGAGTCACTGTGACAGACCCGTGTTGTATTTTCTCATGAAATACTTTTTTCCATTGAATCACAGGAGCAGATGTTCCAAGAGCACCATGAAAATCTTCTTTCATCATTTCATCTGAACGTAAACAATCAGGCTCTCCCGTTTGCGGAGAGAAGTGCTGAACCCGATTCATTTACCATAGAATTTAACAGACAAAAAAAAAAAACTCCAGCAACTGTGCGCTTTCATTTTCACACTTTCCATATATATTTAATGAAATGTGTCATTCTTTGTCACAAATTTCTAGCTCCTGATTCTCCCCCTCAGAACTTCTCTGTGAAACAGTTGTCTGGTGTCACTGTGATGTTGTCATGGCAACCGCCCTTGGAGCCAAATGGAATTATCCTCTATTACACAGTTTATGTCTGGTAAGAATTTTTTTGGAAGTAGTTCTGAGAACAAATATTAATTTGTAATATAATAGGAATGTAGTGTTTATTTCAGAATGTGATGCTGCATTAGGGGCCTGATTATTAATAGGTGGATTAAAATGCCTTTTATTAAGAAATAAGTTTACCTCATATTATGCAGTGGGTCAGCAAATAAAAATCTTTGCAACTAAAACAAAAAAAATTATGCTATGGAAAAATATACTAAATGTATATTCTTGAAGGTCTGGATAATCAACTTACATGATTACAAGTGTATAATTTAAAATATTTGAAACTTTTAAGACAAATGTTCAATACAAATATTTTCACATTTTATTACACAAAATAATTTTGATTGAAATATAAATCAAAGATATGCTTTAAGGTATATTAAGGTCAACTTTCCATTGATAGTAAGCAGTGATTTACTGGTCACTTTAACTTTAGTTACTTATTTATCCCTCAATTTTGAAAATGATGGCGTCCAAAGTGTGTCTCATATGAGTTTACAAACAGCTATACTGCTTTAAGACAACCCAGGAGACTAGAATTCTCCTTTTGATCTAATTTATGTTCTTTAAAAGAGCCCACTACCCATGTAACACATTTTAAAGACTTTTTAAATTATTTCAACTCAAAAAAATAAAATTTATATAGCATTTTGTTAAAAATAGATACTTCCTAGAAATGTAAATGTGAATTTGAGAAGGACCAGCATTGGAGATATTACCCCATTTCAAAAGCTTTCCTTTACTTTCCTAAATTAAGATTTCCTCTAACTCCTCTGTAGAACTTGTGTATACTGTTCCTTAAAGTTTACCTTTCTTACATAAATACCTGATTTCTGGTTGTTTTGTCTAGTTTTGGTGACACTGGGAATATCATGAATTGCTAGTGAAAAGGAAGTAATAGAAAGGAAAAAGCAATTCTACTCCACCCATCTTTCCACTTAGTTTACACATCCATTCATTCATCCATCCATCCATCCATCCATCCATCCATCCATTCATTCATTCATTCATCATATCTCTGTACCTGTGAACAAGACACTATCAAGGCCCTGTCTCAGTGAGTCTACCGTAAAGAGAAAGCTGGATTGTATACTCAGAAGTAAACAATGGAGAAAACATCGGGCGAAGGAAGAGAACTTCATAAAGTTGTCTTCCTTTACGATCTGAGTAACAAGAAGGCACCTCTTGTCTTGCATTGATTTGCAGGGAACTTTCCAAGAGGGCACGATATTGACTCTACTCCCCCACCCCACCCCCCCTGGCCAAGGGAAAACACGATTTGCCATTTTGAAGACCAGAGCATCAGGTTTGATAAGGAGTATGGAATCAGAGGAGAGTAAAATTTTGACGGAGCCCTGATAAAGCTCAGATGCCAAGTCATGAAGACAATCTGGTTGTCCATTTTTAACTTGAGAGTTGCCAGAGCATTCCCAGCACAGAGAATGAATTGTAGAGGGTGGAACTGTTAGCAGGATACCAGGAAGGAGGTTATTCAATAGTCTAGGCAAGAGATGATATTGGCAGTGGAGAAGGGAGTGGGCAGCTTTGTGCTAAATTTAGAAAGAAGAGCCCAGTGGACCTGGTGATGCACTGATTGGTGCTAGGAGTAAAAATTAAAAAATAAAAGAGGTGAATCAACAGTGGCTTCCATGCGTGTTGAATCCTGGATTTCTGATGTTTTAGTAAAATGTAAGTAAAACATCTTCTCCTGTGCTATCCCCATGCCTCTCTTCACAAAGCATCTGCGAGTCTCAGCATAATGCACGGTACACAGGAGCCTGGAGAGCATACTAAGGTGTACAGCTGTATTGGATTTATATCTTTCTGGGCTTGGACGATGATGATCTATACTAACCACCTATTTTAGGAGCATGACTATAATTCTAGTTGTCTGTCTTTAATACGAAAGTGTAGAAAGTGGGAGGACTTTGTGAACATGAGCAATGGCAGGTATTTTATATTGAACGTCCTAGCAAGGTTAGAGTCACATGTTATACAAAATAAGACATTTATTCTCAATAACTTATTCATTATGCTTTTTGTAATGATGGTGAGGACTGTGGGAACGCTTGAGGCAACTCATGCTTTTCACATTCCATGGAATTAGCTTAATTTTTCTTGGGCAAACAATAAATTCAAAGTTCAGTTCTTCTCTGAGAATACTTATTCTTTCTTCTTTGAAGAGGTATTTCTTCCCTGATTCCTTTCAAGATAGACCTGAGCACAAGGGAAGTCTGGTGAAAGCCGGGTGCAAGTGTCTCCAGTGTGTGCTACTGTAGCTCCGTGAACCTGGCCTCTGTTGAGAATTTATCTGACACTGACTTACAGTTAGAGTTCCTGTTTTGAAAGCTCTTATTTTCTGTTTTGTCTTTGATTTTCTCAAGACTTATCCAAGTCCCCAGGTCCCCTTGGCCCTCAGATAATAGACTCTTTTGGTTGTTTCCTTAGCCACAGTCTGCAACTGTGTGGTGCCTGCAGCGTTCCTCCATGTCTTCCGGTCACTCTGGTTAGTTGGTTCAGGACCCCATAGACCTTACTGTACAGGGGAACACACCATGCTGAGATTTTCAAAGGGCTTTACAGTTTTCTCACCTGTGCAAGAATAAGCCTCTTTACATGGGGTATCCCTCCCAAATCTACTTCGGTATTTTTTTTATTCCCCTGAGACACTCTAATATGACTAGCTTATGCCTCCCAGTCTGATCTCTCAGAAATTTTTTATCATGAATAAAAAAAAAATACTCCTTTTTCTTGACAGATGGCAAGGGATCCTTTTATTTTTTTGAGTGTGTGTGTGTGTGTGTGTGTGTGTGTGTGTGTTGTACATGCATGTGCAGTGCATATATGTGTTTGCTTCTGTGTGGTATACATATTCATGCTATAGAAGGCCAATGGGTTGTCTCCCTCTATCCTTCTTATATTATTTCCTCAAGATAGATTCTTTCACTGAACCTGATCTCAATATTTGAACCAGACTGGCTGGCCAGAAAGCTCTCAGTAGCTGTCTGTCTCCATCCACACTCACCCAAATGCAGAGCTTCCAGGCCCACAGAGCCATGCTCAGCTTTTTATATGAGTAATTGGGGATTTGAACTCAGGCCCTCATGTTTAAAGAACAAGAATTCCTGTCGACTGATTCATCTTCTCATTCTGGGTTATGAAATTTTTGGGTATCAAATTATACAGGATTGGTTCTCTTCATTAATTGATTAATTAAAAATCCATGCATATAAATGTTTTGCCTACATGGATGTCTGTGTACTACATGTGTGCCTGGTGCCTGAGGAGGTCAGAAGAAGCCATCAGATCCCCCCCAGAACTTGAGTTATAGATGGTTTTTAGCTTCCATGTGGTTTCTGGGAATCTGCCATTGCTCTTAACCACTGAGCCACCTCTCCAGGCCCTCAGATTGACTCTCAATATGCAAAAGGTGAATAGAAAGTTTGCCAGGACACTTGGTTTTGCTAATCACACATATAACGATGCACACACAGATACAGACAAAAACACACTTAGCACGTCTACATACACTTACATAGAAATCTGCTTTGTTTGTTGCTGAACTTCAGACAGTAAACTACCGTTCACAATTAATTGAAACTTTATTATATATTGGGTAGGTGAGTAAATGGAAAGTATAGTTTCAAGGTTCAAAGCTTATTCTTCACTCTTTTAGGGTGTTTGCCATATGAATAATACACTTTATACAACTAATGGTTACTTTAGTGGGGTGATTATTTTACACAAACGTAAAGCAAAAAATACAATATATTCAAGAAGATAATCTACATAATGAAGCATATATGAATGATAATGAAGTAGCTAAAATGTATTTTTAATTTCCAGCAATTTTTTATTGAGATATTTCTTGTAAGCTTTGGACAGTGTTGCTATGAAGAGGTGATAGTTTTTGATTTTTGCTTCTCGATGACTAATGTTTTGGAGAACTTTTGCCATTGTAAGTTTAATTGAGAAGATATGGTGCAGGTATCATCATTCACTACTCATGGATTTCAAGTTAGTGAGACATAGGATTGAATCCTAGCTCTGATACATACATAGTTATCTGTGGTTCCCTTAAAATATTAAATCTAAAACATTTAATTCTAAAAGTGATGTGTGCTATGTGGAGCAGGCTCTCTATTCTAGGCTTCCTGTATCTCCCATGATTCCAAATTTCCATCATTCCAGTTCTTTTAATAATTCAAAATTCTCATAAAACCATCCCTTTGGATAGTCTTGCTTTCACTGTGCTTTTGAGATGAATGATTTTATATTTAGCATTCTGGGTGACTCTTCTCCTTGTCATGAATATTCCTCTACAAAATTGCTCATGAGGATTGATGTGTAATCATTCTGTTTCCACTACCACGTTAGTCACAGTTTGCAGATGATTTATTCAGAAATCTGTCTTAATCTTTTACAGTTTAAAATAATTTGTTCCTCTAAACTTTTCATCATGAAATAATGCTCATGATATCAAGATGATAAAGTACCATTTTCCCTCCTTTATGTCAACAAATTATATGTTTTCAATGATACACAGTCCTTGCTGAGGACAAATACATTAATTAAATAGTTTTATTAGAACACTGTACATTTATTCTTTCAATGCACTTTGAATTGAGATACAATGTTCTTGTAAAATCATACAAAGCTAATTTACTTGCTATATTCTTGAATGCAGCTTGGATTTGTTTAATAATTTTGTCTCTGTGTGTGTCAGTAAAATTGAGAGATAGTTTTCTCCAAAATTGCTAAAGGGATATCCTAAAAGGTATAGGTAAAAGACTATGGAGTAAAAGTGATATTGTGATTCTAGCTTATTTTCTTTCCCAAATACTATGAGGAGGAATACTGAACCACAGTTTGACAGATATATGGCAACACATGTATAGAAATAAAAATGTGTAGAACCTCAAAGTGGTTGTAGATTTATTAAGTATGTAATAATATGCCATGTAAAATAATTTTAAAGGATTTGCTGAAGGCCATTGATTGGGGTTTTAAGACAATTCTCATACAGCTCTTTATTAAATTTATGGATCTAAAAATTTCCAGAGTAGTATAAAAGCTAATCTTTATACATGACTGTTTGTATGATATAAAACTATGCATAGTACCATTTTTGCAGTTATTACAAGATTTTCATCCTACTGAAATGTCCTAATAGAATAATGCAAGTAATACTAGTACTTGAGAATTTGAGGTAGGAGAACCATGAGTTTATGGCCAGCATGAGATGCATAGTGATATCATGTCTCAAAAAAAATAATACCTAAAGTTTAAAGCATTCAATATAAACCAACACTAAGCATGGGAACTTTCTTGACTAGACTTCTCATTTTGGAATGTTGGTGGTAAAGATAGGTTAATGAGTCAGAGAGTGTTTCAGCAGAGGCGGCATGTGAAGGATGAAGTCACCATCACTCTGAAGAGGTTGGAAGGTAGCATTATGGGATGTACTAGAGTGCTATGTTGAGTGAATGAAAGAAACAACCTTGGGCAGATGGGGTAGCTGAGTACAAGATCAAACATGAACTCTAGTGCCGTTCCAATAAGTGGGACAATGAATTAGCAAACACTAGTTTATATTAGGAAGAAAGTGATTTCATAAATAGTCAAATAAATGCATGTTAACATTATTTGGGTTATCAGCACTTAGTGAAAAAAGGGACGAGCCTAGAATAAATAATAAAAATAGTTTAGAAAATAAATACAGAAAAAACAAGCATTAAGTTAAGGCTACCCACATAAAATAAAATATCAAATGATGAAGACGAGAATTAAGACTGTCACCTTTTATTAACTCTCAACCTTGACTAGGAAATGTGGGGAAATTTGTTTAGTTCTAGCCATGTAAGTGGTATTACAGATGTTTGTTTGTTTCTTTTGTAGGAAATTATTATTTACCATGGGCTTGATGTTCCAAGAAACAACGAAACTGGTCCCATGCTCTGGAACAGTGGTTCTCAACCTGTGGGTCACAACCCCTTTGGGAGTGAATCACTCTTTCACAGAGGTCACATATCAGATACCCTGCATATCATATATTTACATTGGGATTCATATCAGTAGCAAAATTACAGTTATGAAGTAGCAATGAAATAATTTTATGGTTGGGGTCACCACATCATGAGGAGCTGTATTAAAGATTGCAGATTAGGAAGGTTGAGAACCACTGCTCTAGAATTAGCTTTTGGCCTAGGTGCCATAATTCATTCAGATAATTTACATGTAAAAATAGCTAATAACTTTATCCCTAAGACTGTACTAATGCTAATTCAAGATATTTTCTTCAAATAGGTCATGAGTGAAAACAAGAAAACTACGTGGCATATTTTTTCAGAATGATTCCAAAGTAAATTAAGATTATTTTGAAATACAAAATCAGAAAAGGTCTTAAAATATTCTGCCAAGTTTAGAATTAAACTTAGTAAAACAATTACAGATGACTACCTTGACATTTTTTTTTCACAATTTTAAAATTGAGTGACATAAATTTGTCAAATTTAGAGATTCAGTATTGAGTAACATTCATATTCCTTATCTGTGATGTGCTCATGACTTTGGATATATAAGGGTTAGATGTGCCTTTCTAGTCTTTCCCCCTGAACATTCCTCTCAACTCCTGGTTCTACTCATAAACTGTGCAGCAATTTTTCAAGTGAACAATTTTCCTGCCCCTCTGGCCTTAACATCTCTTCCTTTCCAGTGCTTTGGACATAATTAATTTAATTATTCATCACTTTAAATTTTTTCTTTTGGTGTTTTTGGGGGAAAGGTCATTGTCCTGTCCTTTGGAAATCACATTGTTACTAATGAAATGTTTTATGTTTAAATTGCTGCTTTCTCTCTGATTTGAGGATAAAATTTGTTTCTAATTATATTGATGTCCACCATGGTGCCTCATACAAAGTAGATGCTAAGTAAGCCTGGGTAACTTCTCTTGAATGTTGGTTTCATATGATCATCTTTATATTAGCAAAGGCATCTATGTTTGGGACATTATCTAAAGACACACATTCTTCTCCTCTTAAAAGACTATAATAAGAGATAGGTAAGATATGTGACTAGATTATTTTAAAAGTATACCACATGTCACAGATAAACACATGAGCACATATACCATATCACTCATGGTCAGGGACATGCAAGCAAAAATTAGAAATTTTTGTCAATTTAGGCTTGTAGAAGTTGAGAAATTGATAGTATCCAGATCAATATGAGAGTTCGCCTAATGTATACTCTCAGATGTTCTTGATATAACTCTTACAATAATTTAAAATTTGAATTGTAATTATTGAGAAGCAACAAGACAAGTATTAAACCCATTTGACTTAATGATCACAAAATTTAAAAAGCAGAAATAAAATGACCATAATAAAAAGATTTCTGTTGAAGGATGGCCACTGGTTTATATTTAGTAATAGCTCAGGAAAGAGAAAGTGAGATAATCTGAAGGTTAATTAAGAGAACAATGGTTGAGTATTTTTGGTATGCCCATATTAAGTAGTTACAAACTAGAATAATGTCAAATAATTTTACTAACATGTGAGACGATATAACTAACATAAGATACACAATAACACATATTTTTATATATGAAAATGAAACATTATAATGGAGCACATACATATTCTATTATACATTAACCAATAAGAATAGAACAGAGAATTAAAAATTAACCCAGCTAACACCAAAAGTAATAACCACAATTGCAGTGGTGTCAAAGCTAGGAAGAGCTACAGATTTGCTCACTGATGGCTCCTCGGATGCTACACTTGGTCCCAAGGTTTCTGTGCCACTTATGACCTATTAGTAGATACTAAGAGTCAGGAAAACAGGCTGATCCTCAGTGACAGTCCACTTCCGTCTCCTCTTCACTTCCTCTTTGTTCTCAGTTTTATGGTAAACCACTCAAGGGAAATTGTGAGCTCTCTGAATTTATTTATGTACACTTATTTTCTACTTAATTTCTTAAAACACCATGACACTGCTTCTGAAAGAGAGTGTCTAATGGTACTATTTTTTTCCAGTCACACACTCACATTCTGAGCCCATATTTTTTTTCTCTCTATCCTAAGCTATCCAGTTATTTTTCAGGTACCAGTGCTTATATTTGTATTAAATTGATGCTTCTGTAGTAGCAGAAGCAGACTGAAATGTATGTCTGTGGATTACCATCAGTTCACACAAAATATATTGTTCTCTCAAAATCTGAGGATTCCTACATTTCGTTGATAAAGAAGGAGAATTTTTTTATTCAGAGGGAAAATTTACTTACTTCTTGCCCCCCCCTTTCTTTCCTTCTTTTAAGCTTCACATCTCTCTTTTTTATTTAATTTTTTTGATTTTACATACCAACCACAGTTCCCCCTCCCATCCCTCCTCCCCTTTTCCCCATCCCCTCCTCCAAAAGGGTAAGGTCTCCCATGGAGAGTCAGCAAAGCCTGCTACATTCAGTTGAGGCAGGACCAAGCCCCTCTCCACTGCATCATGGCTGAGCAAGGCATCCCTCCATACAAGGGACCCTTCTGTTTCTAAAGAAGAAAACTATGAGAGTACCTGAGACATCTTTTTCTGTGATGTTACTCTATTCCCTTACATAATTTTTAAAATAATTTCATTGTTCTTAGAATGCACATTTCTTTTTCAATGGCTATCTCAGGACCACTACATATGAATTTTTTCCTGGGTATAAATACTCATTAATACTCAGTTCAAAACTATGGGAACTGAGTTAATGTGACTGAAATAAAGTAATTATATTGCTATACTATTGCAACATTTTCATTTTTTTTTTATAATTATTTCTTCCTCCTAAGATTGTGATGCTTACTTGGAGAGTTCTGAGTCAATATTTAGTCAGTTTATTTTCTTGTCAGAAGCGACATTTTTAAAAGTGCTTTAAAGATTTTAATTAAATAACAGGTGCCATTTCTGTTTTCTTCTTTTTTTTTGTAGATTATATACTCTAAGTTGCATTTCTATTAAATAAATAAATAATAACTATCTAACTCCTTTTTTGGGTATCAGCACTTGGGCTAGGGGCGGGTAGGTGGATCAGGCGTTCAAGGACATCACGAGTTTGGAGCGTGTCAAAGCTACATAAGACCCTGCCTCAACTTCATCCTAGGGCTGTTGGTCCTGGGTTCTGTAAGAAAGCAGGCTGTGCAAGACATGGGGTGCATTCCAGTAAGCAACACCCCTCCATGGCCTCTGCTTCAGCTCCTGCGTCCTTGTTCCTGCTCTGAGTTCCTGTCCTGTCTTCCTACAATGAGGAATAGCAATATAGAAGTGTAAGCCAAATAATCCCTTTCCTCCCCAACTTGCTTGGGTCATGGTGTTTCATTGCATCAATTGCAAACCTAACTAAGTCAAGTTGATATCAGGTGTGTGGGGTATTGCTGTTACAGACCTGACCATGTTTTGGGGAGGACTGTGAAAGTGCTTTTGAACTTTGGGATACAAAGTCATTGAGTGTTGAAAGCTCACTGGGATGTTATCTGGGAGATTAAAAAACAAGATTAATGAGAGTGGTGCAAAAGATGGAGTCCTGACTTGGGATGCTCCAGATGGAATTTTAAAAACTCTATCAGGGCCAATTGCTCTGTGACTTAAAATTCCGATGTGCTGGTGATTTGTGATTAACGAAATATCCGAACTACCAATGTGAAAACTTTTCATTAATGCCACCCATGAGCCTGGTCTGCTAGATATGAGACTTCAGTCGTGATAAAGAAGAGACCAGCACCACTGAAGTGAGATATTCTGGGTGTTGTTTCCTGAGAGGCAGCACACAGAAGCTGTGTTCCAGAGGGAGCCAAGATTGGCTCTCCCTCAGGCAGTCAAATTTGATAGTATAAGAGGCCCCCAGGTGGTACTAGTTTTGAAGGAATGAAGGGGTCATGAAGAGCAGCTGAAACTTGGCACTATGAGATGTCAGGAGAGGCCTTTGGACAAGGTTCAGCCTCTGTGGCAGTTGAAAGCTCAGGACTGAAGGGGTCGCGAAAGCACTTGAGTTCTGGTACCAGAAGGGAGCTTATGAAAGGCTATTGGTGGAAGTGCAGCCTAGTTTTAGCACAAGACCCCAGCACTTTGGAAATGCCAGTGCCTTGTGTTAACTGACAAGAACAGCAGCAGTAGCAGAGGAGTAGAGTCATTCAGAGTCTGGAAGAAAAGCTGCCTGCCCTGCAGTGTAGAGCTGGTAGACCTGAATCAGCCTCACTGCAGGAGCCCAGAAGATTGTGAGTGAATCCCGGATAATCAGACATTGAGTTATTTATACTGTTTACAGCAAAGTTCATCCTGGTTAGGATTCTGATTGTACCATGATTCCTCATTCTTGAAGAAGATATTTAATTTAACTTTGATTTTGAGAGGGGCTCATAGCTGAAAAATTTTGAACTTTTAAATAAGATTTTGGACTTTTAGAGAAGTTGGATATTCTAAAAAGGACTGAAATTTTAATATGCATGAATATGGAAAGACTGGGATTATTAAGAAAGGAAAGATGTGGCAACCTAGTGATGTGTTTGTGTGTCAAGTTGAAAAGGGGTCAATTGTGTTGGCTAGTCTTGTATCAGTTTGACTCACAAACTAGAGTTATCTGATAGGAGAGGATCTCAATTGATAAAATGCTTCCATGGGATCCATCAGTAAGGAATTTTCTTAACTATTGATTGGTGGAGAAGGGCCCATCTCATTGCAGGTAGTTCCAACTCTGGGCTGGTGGTCCTGAGTTCTATAAGAAAGCAGGCTGAGCAAGTCATGAGGAGCAATCCAAAAAGCAGCACCTCTCCATGTCCTTTGCTTATACTCCTGTTTCTAGGTTCTTGACCTGTCTGAGTTCCTGTCCTGATATTCTTCAGTAGTAATAGTGATATGTAATTACATGCCAAATAAACTCTTTCTACTCCAAAAAAAAAAAGACCCTGCCTCAAAACAAACAAAACACAAGAAGATGCTACTGCTCAGTATTGTCTATTTACTTATTTGGATTGGCTTAGAAGTAAAACTCACTCTTATATAACATATGAGAGATGGACTTATCTGAGAAAATAGTAACAAAAATATGATCTTGCCAACATTAGAAAGAAGAAAGTATGTGAACAACCAAAGCGGTGGTGTGTAAAGTGTGCTAAAGTAACTTTGAATGAAGAGTATTTTTAGATGTCTGGTTTGGTCTTTTGTTACAGTGTCAAAATACCTGCTGAAAGGGGCTGGAGAGATTGCTAAGGGATTAAGTGAGTGAGTGTACTGCTATTGCCTAGCACTAGAGTTCAGTTCCCAGCACCCATGTTGGGCAGTTTGAAACCACCTGTAACTCCCAACTCCAAGGGATCTGATTCCTTCGGCCTCCCCAATCACCATCACTCATGTTTGCACACCCGCAGATAGGCACACATGCATACACATAATTAAAAGTGAAATAAATACCTGAGCAAACAGAACAAATTAAGAAAGGAGATATTATTATTATTATTATTATTATTATTATTATTATTATTTATTTGACTCAGAGCTCACGGTTTTAGAAGTTTTGGTCATGGTGCACGATTTTATAGGAACATCTCACCTCATGACTGCCAGGAAGAAGAGAGAGCTACATACGGCTTGTACTAGTGATTCTCTTTTCTACATTTATTCTATCCTGACCCTTAACCACTGGGATGATGTCATCCACTTTCACACTATCTTTCCCCAGCAGTTAATCTTCTCTGAAGACACACCCTCAGACATATCCAAAGTTGTGCTTTCCCTACCTGCAACTCAATCCAGTGAAGTTGCACTATCCCCAGATCTACTAAAATTGGCCCAAGCCAACTGTAATTATAAACACTTAACACTTGGTTGAATTACTAAATATACTTGGAAGCTAATGAAGTTAATTTATTGAAGTGTTCTGATATTTGCTACTTTTGATATTTCAGAATAAGTGGCATCTTTATCAAGTTAAGCCCATAAATTACTCTATATGAGTGCTACATATTTTTGATGTAGTAATTCCCCAAAGTATCTGGTGGCATTTAATACAAATGTCAGTTTTACTTTTCCTCTGTCTCTCTTAGGGATAAATCATCATTAAAAACTATTAATGCAACTGAAGCCTCACTGGAATTGTCAGACTTGGACTATAATGTTGACTATAGTGCCTATGTTACAGCTAGTACCAGATTTGGTGATGGGAAAAGAAGAAGCAGTATCATTAACTTCCGAACACCAGAGGGAGGTGAGTTCTCAAAGATCTCAGTCAATTCAAAGAATATTGAGCTCAAAAATAATATCAAATATCAACATGCGCTACTAAGCCTAACAGCCACCATTAGCTGGATGCGAAATTGCGTCTACTTCCTATCTGTGTAATGTTGGGAAATCTAAGTATCTGTCTGTGCTTCAATTTCCCAGTTGAAACAGTATATGACATCACAGGGTTCTGATGAGGAGCTAAGGAGTAAGATCTGTGGATGGATTCAGCACAGGACTTAACGTGTCCTCACCATTTTATCTGTAGGCTAAATATAGAAAAATAAACTAACTGATGTTGACTTTCTGTCTGCTTTTAGCATTTATTAATTCAAGACTGTACATTAAAATAGGATTTCATATTCATGTACTCTCCTAGAGACCGGCAATGGTGTTATCTGCAAATCAAAAGCAGTGGCAATCTTTTAGAGCCAGGATAGTACTGTATGAGCAAGAAAGTCCCCTCTATAGATATTATATGATAAAAGCATAGAAGGAAAGCCTGGTGCATGGTATGCATTTTATTTTTGACATTCATGTAGATACTATTCCTAATTTAAGATTTTTCAAATATGATTATTCCCACTTTTAACTTACCAGCTGCTGCAAAATTTAGACACTTCAGCTTAACTTGCAGTCCTGACTGCAAAGTTTCTGAATTGTTTGTTTTATAGCACCCAGCGATCCTCCCAAAGATGTCCATTATGTGAATCTCAGTTCTTCATCAATAATTCTCTTTTGGACGCCTCCTGTAAAACCTAATGGCATCATACAATATTATTCTGTTTATTACCAGAATATTTCAGGTACTTATGTGCAGGTAAGAGCTGAGTATTACTTTTTATGTCCCTAATATTGTTGATATTGTGGACTATTTA
This sequence comes from Peromyscus aztecus, assembly GCA_902168405.1. Classification (NCBI taxonomy): domain Eukaryota; kingdom Metazoa; phylum Chordata; class Mammalia; order Rodentia; family Cricetidae; genus Peromyscus; species Peromyscus aztecus. The sequence goes on from CABHPQ010174669.1 coordinate 48,931, forward strand.
TATTGATAATTGTGCATAGATGTATTTTATAAAAGTCTCATTGATGTATGAAATAGTGGTGGAGAAAAGTCAGGTATTTTTAAATTTTCTGCCCTCTCTCTGTGTCTCTGTGTCTCTGTCTCTCTCTCTTTCTCTCTCTCTCTCTCTCTCTCTCTCTCTCTCTCTCTCTCTCTCTCTCCTCTCTTTCTGTATCAGCTTTCTACATGTTTACAGCAGTGAAGCTGGCATCACATAAAGAGACTTCAATTCTATTTTCTCCATGAACTTTTCTCTTTAAACAACAATGGTTTCATTTATTCTCATTCACTCCTTAGCTGAAAACATATTTTAATTTTGTTCATGTACAACACAGTTTCAGTGGTTAAATATTTTTGTGTTTTTTAAAACATGTTTTGTGATAGGGTTTCTCTGTGTGACAGTCCTGGCTGTCTTGGAACTCACTCTGTAGACCAAGCTGGCCTCAAACTCACAGAGATCCCCCTACCTCTGTCCCCCAAGTGCTGGGATTAAAGGCATGCACTACCACTGCCCAGCACATATTTTTAATTATTTCTTTTAGTTTTTGAGATTACAATATAATTACATCATTTCTCATTTCCTTTTTTTCCTCCAAAGCCTCCCATATACCCTTCCTTGCTCTTTTTCAAATTCATGACCTCTGTTTTTCATTCATTTTTGTTACATACATACA